>OZJO01000316.1:0-19491 GCA_900406225.1 Acrobeloides nanus
AAAAAATCAACTTTTTCCCTGGTTCAGGGTCAGGGAAGCATTTTCATGCTTCGAGAATGCGCGCAATCGATTTTTCGTCTAGAAATTAGTCTAAAAAGTTGGTTTTTAGAAGAAAATCAGAAAAAAAAATTTTCGCGTCGAAACGCAGTTCTACCCTGATTTTCAGGGTCAAACTTAATTTTTCACGCTTCGAAAATGCGCGCAATCGATTTTTCGCCTAGAAATTACCCTAAAAAGCCGGTTTTTACAAGAAAATCGAAAAAAAATTTTTTCGAAAAAAATTCACGTTCAATGCGGTCGCTGATCGACAGTAGTTCCAAAAATTTTGTCGCGAAATAGTCCATAATTTATACCCCCTTTAAGAAAAACTAGAGTCATACAGTAACTTTAGGCCAAAAAACTTTTTTGTAGTATAAAATCTATTTTCTTTTAGGTGCTATACTTATTACATCATTACAATATGGTAGTGTATACAAGGTCGAAGCAGAAAGATTCGACTTACACGTTGGGTCAAAAATTTCAAATTAGTGAAAATATCCGTGCAATTCGTATTTTACGGAATGCAGTCTTATTGGAGGTCGCCTGCGCCATTGTATTTGTTGGTGTAAGTTAGAATTATTTTTTCTATTGGGTCCATGCAGTGGTGTGCCCAGGGATCTACGAGAACTATACCCACCTCAATGGAAAAACCTGATTTTCAAAACAAATGCCTGAAAAAATATTAAAATCAGTCGAAAACACCCAATTTTGGTGTCTAGTCCCTGCCCCCTAAATTTGTTTATCCTCCCACAAAAATTCCTGGGGAGATAAGCAGATTTAGAGGGAGAGTGGGCTAGATAACAAAAATTGAGCGTTTTAGACCGAGGCCCATGGGATAATCAAAAAATTTTACAACTTTTAAAAAGATATTTTTTTAGCTTTATGCAGCAATTGTTTTTTCTGATCATGCATTTATAAAAAAATTGGCTTTCGTTGCAATCAACTATGGTCTAGCAATTTACACAAGCATCGCGCAGATTGTGTTCGTTATGTCAGCACGTAGTTGGCGACAATCTTTAAAGATGTAAATGCTTTTTTCTCCTTTCAAAATTTTATTAAACATTTTTTTAGGAAAATGGGCGGTCTTCGAAGAATCATTTGTCCATCAAAAATTTCTGGTGCCCATGAGTTGAAATTGAAAAAAGAGCAATTAAAACATTTAAAAACTTTGGATGGACAAAAAATGGTTTTCTCACTAGAAAAAGAAGTCGATGTGTATTTTCATCAATTGAAAAGAGAATGGAAATAGAGAAAACTTAAATCGGATTTATGCTCTAATAGCTTTTCATAAATTTAATTTTAAGACTATCTTAATCTCTGTATGGCATACATGGGCAGACCCCAGATGACCTCAGGTTTTTCATCTGGAGGGGAGGGATTGTGACATAGAATGTGGGTTGAAGGCTGACAAATTGAGGATTAATAGTCGAAAGTAGGTTGTTTGGGGCATCATTTTATTTTTGGAAAAAAAAGAATATTTGTTTAATTTGTCTATTTTTTTCTGGTCGCCAAATTTTCGACCCTGTCAAGAGGAGGACCAAATAGTATTTTATGGTATTTAATAAATTTTCAATAATTATAATTTTTTCAATTTTTTGTAAAAAATGGCTAGTTAGTTGTAACTCACACGAAATTGTATTTTTTTTTATTACAGAAGAGGAAGTAGACACGGCCGAAAAATCTGATAAAACCCCCTTAAAAATAGTTTAATCTTTAGTTGAATCCCCCTATTTTGATACTTATTTGAATCTCCCCCCCCCCCCCCAATATTATTTTTAGTTGAATCCACCAGTTGAAATGGGGAGGAGGATTTAAATGGGTATTTGCCTGGATAGGGTATCCCATGTAAAAGTACAGGGTGATGCGAAATAACCCGTACACCTTATTTTTTCGCGCTTTCATCACTTATTTCAACAAAATTTTATTAAAAATCGTCTTTTTAAGATTAAAAATGGCAGATCTGAGACCCGCTATAATTCGAGCTCATCAAATAGGAAGAGGAGTACGCGAAATTGCACGTTTTCTCGATATTCCCGTTATGACTGTATCTGATGCTATTAAACGATTTGAAGAATCCGGAAGCAACAAAGACCGACCAGGAAGAGGACGAAAAAAGATAGCGAGAAGCAAGGAAAATATTCTGCGCGTCAAAAAGCCTGCGCGAAACCTCACTCGAACGTGGAATCCCTGAAACGAGCGTTGAAAGAGCTCATCAAATAGGAAGAGGAGTACGCGAAACGAGCGTTGAAGAAGGCCTGAAACGAAATCACACTGGATACCCTGGTCAAGATCGTGGATAACTTCCCGAAGCGGTTGAAGGCTTGCGTCGATGCCAAAGGTGGCCATTTCGAATAAATCACTTATTTTATTTTTGTTTTGTTGTTTATTGATTGTTTTCTGCATAAAATAAATAAATTTCTTCGAGAAATGCTGAAAAAATAAGGTGTATGGGTTATTTCGCATCACCCTGTAATTCAAATTCTTTTTCTTATTTCAAAAAGTGCAAAAAAAGTTAGCGCAGATATTTGAAACCTTTTCTGATCTCAGCTTCTTTTGTAATATTCATAAAAGAATATTATATTTTATGAATCTCGAATTTTCCTTTTTTGATATTCCCTATAATAAATTATAAATTCTATAGAATATCACCAAAAATCACAGAAATTCGAATTATCATGCATATCAATGTTGGTGATTTTTTATATAAAAGGCGAAAAAGCTAGAAGGATATCAAATAAGTTTGGTTCTTATTCTCTTCTCTGTTCTAAACATGAATAAGTTGGTTGTCCTTCTATTCTTGGTGGGTTTGGTGAAAGTATTTGGGCAAACTACTGAAGCTCCAGAGTCGGCTTTAAGTGAAAAAGTAAGTTAAAAATTCAAATTTTCTGGAGTTGATCTCACATCCCAGCTATATTCTTCTTCCCTTTCTCTTTTACACAAGCATAGAAAGAAACGCAATAGAGACAAAAATGTAAACTTTTTGCAAAAACATAAGGTTTTTGCAAAGGCAAAATCATTAGAAAAAATTACGACGGTATAGAACGAGAAGGCTATCTCTTTTTGATAGTTCCTTAATTTCTACTGAAAGGATGTGTAAATTTTGAAAAATTCAAACCAATTATTCTTTTATCATATTTTTAGCATAAACACCGACGACACCGTTTAGGAAAAGCAGATATCGAACAAATCAAGGAAGTTGTCGAAAAGAATCAAACGAAAGCAGAACATAAAGCAGAAATTGATGCATTTGTGAAGCCTTTGAATCAAACAGAACAAAAGCATGCTAAGGAAGTTAACAAGAATTTCGAAGAAGTTGAGAAACTCGTAAGTCAACCTCCATATCATTTTCTGACCCCCAAAACCAAAATTTAGGAACAAAAGCTCAGCGCTGAAGACAAAGCTGCCTTCCAAAAAAACAAGGCTTTGAAGCAGCAAGAACATGAAACTCTCAAGAGTCTCCCCGAAAAAGACCGCGAAGTTAGATTAAAATTTCAAGCATTAAAAATAAATTTTTTAGGTTGAACATGTTATCCGCGAAGCCCATCAACGTCACCAAGAGAAAGAAGAACGAGAAGGATACCACAAGAAGGAATATAAACATCGAAGCACGAGTGCATCAGAAGGAACCACTCAAGTTTCAGAAAGCACTCCTGCATCAGGAAAAATCAAAATTTGATTGTCAAATATTTAAATTTGTTTTTATGTTTGGTCAAAATTTTAAGCTAAAGTATTTTTGGGGTTGTTTAAATTTGGTATTGAATAAATTTTTTAACTCATTAGATATCATTAAATTCTTCATTTTAATAAAATTGAGATATCTCGAGAAGAATAAAAGCTTTTTTGATACAGTCTTTTTTAAAAGTGGTCATGATGCTTGGAAACATTTAAGGGACAAAAGTGGGATATGTTTTTTTAGATCCTAAATAGCACCCATCCTCAAATGTTCCGTCCTCAAATGTCCCATCCTCAAATGTCCGTCCTCAAGTGCCTGTCCTTAAATGTCGCGACGCCGATGAACCCGCAGGTTTGATTCAGAATAATTTATTTAACACATTTTGAACCCAGCGTGGAACTGATTCATTCTTGAAATCTTTGTTTTTAAGGCCTAAAAACATTTTCAAGGAAAATAAAACTAGGCAAAATTCGTCGTATTTAGGGGTCTGTTAAAAATTTTGTGAAAATTCTGTAAAATTTTCACTCCGGAATCGAACATGTAGGTGCAATTTGCCAGATCGAACGGTCTGGCAATCGCAGATCAATGAAATTTGTGGCCTAACTTTTTAGTATTATTCAACGAAACGGACTATAAGATTTACAAAATGAAACTTAAAATTTTTAATGATTAAACAATGAATTTTTAAAAAATTTAAATGGTGCCCATTTTTCGCCTATGTATTACTTTTTTTATCTTTCAATTATATTCATTTTTGTACAATTTATAACGAGTATCTTTAAAAATTTCAAATTATTTTCGATAATAGAGTTTGATATTGATTACATAAAATTATTTAAAAGAATTGTACATTAAAATTGAAAACGCCGAATTTAACATTGAAACGCCTTCATATTGATTCAGCTTAATTATCATGTTGAATGTTTGTAATTGCATCAAACAATCAAGGTTTTGACAAAAAAATCTCTTTGAGTCTACCTTGTGACACTATGTTCAATTAAACAAAACAGCCTACATCGATATGTTTTATAGCTTGGTTGAAAAAATTAAAAGAGATAGATGATCTGTAACACTTAAATAAATCTGGTCTCACATGATCTGGGTCAAAATAAAAAAGTCAATACGTTTTGGATATGTTTAAAATCCCAAATTGTTTGATATTTCAAATGGAAATAATAAGCCTACACAAAAATATCCATATAAAAGCATGGCGTTACACAGCTCTCAAGTAGATTTTATATTTATTCTCTATAGTTGGCTTATACCGAAATGTATAATTATAAGTTAGCTGTGCTTTTTCTCCTCTGCTGCTTTTTGTTAGTTGGTGTTACTGATGGATGTGGTTGTCGGCATCGGAAAAAGCATCGGAAATCGGGTTCAGGATCGTCTGACACGCATAGTTCGGAATCTAGTTCTGAATCTTCTGAGCATCATAAAAAACATCATTCAACAGCACCAGCTAATCGGACAACAGCTGCACCACCAAAAGGATCAACTGCAGCACCAGCTAATGGATCAACCGCTGCACCACCAACTAGATCAAATGCTGCACCAGCAACTGCATCAACCGCTGCACCACCAACTAGATCTACATCATTGCCAGGTGGTCCCACAACAACTTTCAGTAGACCTACTTGCTGCCCTTCTGGTTGGATTCGTTTTAATAAAACAAACTCTTGTTACTTGGTAAGTATAGTAAATTTATGTAATATTTTTTCCAAAATTAGGTCCAAAATAATGCTAACTGGACTGTTGCTGAACAAATTTGCGTTTCAAAAAAAGCTCATTTAGTATCAATACATTCTGATGATGAAGAAAATTTTGTTTTAAGTAATTTTTTGTTTTCAATTCCCATAGGTTTTCGACTTTACCAAACTCGGAAAACCAGGATAAATCGGAAAAGGTCCACGAATTGTAGCTGAAAATTTTAGATTTGACAAGAACAGGACAACCAACATCAAATGTTAACTCAGGAGTATGGATAGGTTTGAAAGCAGTTGTAACAGGCAAGAGTTTCGAATGGACTGATGGATCGCCAGTAGATTATACCAAATGGGCCGTAAGCTCGAATGGTAATGAGCCCGATGGCGCAGGGCAATTTGGTATTTTGAATTTACTCAAATATGTTTTTAACAATCATTAATATCATTTTAGGTTCTCCTGCAAATTGTGTAGACGTCCACCCTGACACATTAACTGGGCTTGAAGCTTTGACTAATGCTTGGGATGATGACAATTGTTGGGCGGTTATGAGAGCTTTTGTTTGTAAACAATCTGTTCAAAATTGCTAAAGATTCTCTAAAATTATTTCTTTCATTTATACGCATAAAAATATGTATTACATCTACCAATAACATCAGCTATCAAAAAAGAGAGAAAAAAATTCACTGCTAACTTATATGTGTGTTTCAGAGCGCGTGTGAGTTTTAGTGCGCTGTCACTAGTTTCAACCAAGAGCAGGGATAACCAAAATCGTAGCCATACCTGAAACCGTAACTGTATAACCGAAACTGTGACCGAAATGCATGCTTGAATAACCAATAAAAAACCTAAACCATAACCGAAAGAAAAATAACCATTCGAAATAGTAACAAGGTGGTCCCACGACAACTTTCATTAGATCTACTTGCTGTCCTTTTGGTTGGATTCCTTTTAACAGAAATTCAAATTACCATCATAGGTCTGCAAGAGGGGAGAGTCTCCCTATTAGGGGTAATTTTATGCGGGAAACATGTTGGCGATATTATTTTTGCTTTTTGAAAAAAAGATTGAAAAATCGAAAAGAATCAACTTGGTCCTCTTTATGTACTTGTGTCCTGCAGAAAGTCAAAATTTACTCGTCGGATAGTTGGCCGAGAAGATGGCCTACTTTTACAGGCATAATGAACTGGAGTGAGCAAACACCACTGAATCGGTCTATGTATAAAGGAAGTGGCACACAGGAGTTGTGGAAATTTTTTTTATTTGCTTGAACAGGTAGACTCGAGCTGCTGAAGTTGTCCACACAACGTTCAAAGAAGAAAAAAAATTTTTAGGGGTGTTTGTACACTGTGATACCCTTCTTTCTTACACTAACGAGCAAGAAACTAATATTTAGAGGAGTACGCACTGGGGGGAATTTTGGCAAAAATCGAATTTCACTCCAAAAAAATTGAATTTCTTAAGCCTAGGCTTAGGACTTAGGCTTAAGCTTAGTCTTAGGCCTTAGGCTTAGGCTTAAGCCTAGGCCTTGTGCGCAAAAAAAATATTCTTTTGCGCAAAAAAAAATACCAACCAGAATCCCTTATGGCTTTTCTAGATTATGAAAACCTTTTTCAACAAATCATTGCACTTTTAAACTAAAATTTTCTAATCTTGAGCATGTACTCCTCCATAAAAATTTCTAACTACGCCACTGCTTGCATATTTAATCTTTGTAGCACCGACTTTAATAAATCCTTTTATTGAAAAAATCACCTGCTAATCGAAACAGAAACCGAGGCAATTAATATCGATATTCGTAATACTTAGCGAATAACAGAAATTTTCATTTTCTTGTTAACATTTCTATCGATTATTTTTAAACATCTGATAGTTTTTTGAATTAAGCCGTAGAAAAAATGTTGGATAGCAAGCATGCTATTTTACTCGGTGCTTTAAATGGAATAGAATTGCTCCTTGTTTCTTTTTCAATAACAATCTTTTGTGTCACAAGCTATGTAATTCTCGAATCCCAGTTATTGCATAAAAACTTTATGAGGCTGTACAAATGCTTATGTGTTGAATTTTGTGCATTCTCTATTTCAAGGTTCATGCTTATAGTTGTGGATTTAGCTAACCCTAGTGGCCCAAGTAATAAACATTTTATCCTCGTTTTTTTCCTGATCACCACATTTTTAGGTGGTGACAACGTTTTCTTAGAACAAGGACAAAAGGCTTTATTACAAGCAGGTTTCTCTAGCTTGTTACAAGCAATTCGATTTGGTTTTCTATTTATTAGCGGATGCTGTATGGGATTCGGGATATTTGAGCGAATCATAGCCACTATTAATTTAAAAACATATGAAACTTGGACTAATAATTGGGTGTCCATTTTTTTCATAAGCTCTCATCTCATTGGAGGGATTTGTGTTAGTATTGTATTTTGTTCGGGTATGTAAATACACGAATTATACAGGGTGTCCCAGTGGCACTGGACGGTTTGCGTCCGGACTTTTGCATTTGTGATTTTTGCGGTTTGCTATTTGCGTTTGTGACATTTGCGGTTTTTAAGTTGCGTTCGATGTTTGTGAGCGTGATTATTGCGGCGTTACTTTAGCGTCTGTGACATTTGCGGCCCAAAATTGAATTTTTTTAAAAATTTTATTTTAAAAAATGTTTAATATATACAAAAGCAGTTGCGCAACTTAAAAAAAACACTAATTTGCTGTTATTTTTAACCGAATACAAAAGTAAGAGTGAGCCTCAAATGTCACAGCCGCAAATTTCACAACTGTAAAGACACAACCGCATATGTCCGGCCGCAAATGTCACAAACGCAAAAGTCCGAACCCAAATGTAAAGCCGTAAATATAACAAATGCAATTTTTCTGTCGCTAATATAAAGCCGCAAAAATCACAACCGCTAAAAACCGGACGCAAACCGTCCGGCTCCGTCCCAGTAGGTTGGGACTATCATTTGAGGGTTTCTTTTCATCCAATCGATCATTTTCGATGCGCTTTTTGTGGCAGAGAGCTCAGACGATTCTGCTTCAGATCCTATAAAAATATTAAAATTCGCGTTTTCTGATATGCGAATGTTTTCAGCTTGAAGTTTTTAAAGCAACTTTTCTCCGTCTTCTATTTCTCATCACTGTTAAAAGATTTTTGATACGGTTTTTTTACGTTGTTGGGCATCACTAAGCTATCAGATTATGTTAAAATTTCTACCTAGTTGGAAAGACGGAGAAAAGTTACTTTAAAAACTTCAAACTGAAAAAATTTGCATAACAGAAAACGCGAATTTTGAATATTTTTATAGGATCTGAAGCAGAATCGTCTGAGCTCGCTCCTACAAAAAACGCATCGAAAATGACAGATTGGATGACGAGGAACCCTCAAATCAATGATAGTTCCAACCTACTTAGACACCCTCTATAATATAAAAATTTAGAAATAATCCCGGCTAGAGTTTTGGCAATACTAGCCATATTGGGAATATGGATTATTTTCATGGTATGATATTAAGAAAAACTAGGGTCATCCAGTAACTTTAGGACAAAAAACTTTTTTGTAGTGTAAAATCTATTTTCTTTTAGGTGCTATACTTATTAAGACATTACAATATGGTAGTGTATAAAAAGTCGAAGCAGAAAAATTCGATTTACACGTTGGGTCAAAAATTTCAAATTAGTGAAAATATCCGTGCAATTCGTATTTTACGGAATACAAGCTTATTGGCTGTTGCTTGCGGCATTATAATGGCTGGTGTAAGTTTGAATTATTTTTTTCATTGGGTCCATGTAGTGGTGTGTCCAGGGATCTACGAGGACTATACCCGTCCCCATGGAAAAAACCTGATTTTCAAAAAAATGCCTGAAAAAATATTAAAATCGGTCGAAAACGCCCAATTTTGGTGTTTAGCCCCCCATTCCCTAAATCTGTTTATGGCCTCCTACAAAAATTCCTGGGGAGATAAGCAGATTTAGAGGCAGAGGGGGCTAGATAACAAAAATTGAGCGTTTTAGACCGAGGCCCATGGGATAATCAAAATCTTTTACAACTTTTCAAAAGATATTTTATTGGATTACTTCTTTATTATACCTTATCATAGCGTTTCTCGAGAATGTATCAATAAATAAATAAATATTTTTTAAGCTTTATGCAGCAATTGCTTTTTCTGATGATGCATTTACAAAAAAATTAGCTTTCGTTGCAATCAACTATGGTCTAGCAATTTACACAAGCATCTCGCAGATTGTGTTCGTTATGTCAACACGCAGTTGGCGACTATCTTTAAAGATGTAAATGCTTTTTTCTCTATTCAAATTTTTATTAAACATTTTTTTAGGAAAATGTGCTCTCTTCGAAAAATCATTTGTCCATCAAAAATTTCTGGTAGCCATGAGTTGAAATTGAGAAAAGAGCGATTAAAAAATTTAAAAACTTTGGATGGACAAAAAATGGTTTTTTCGCTAGAAACAGAAGTCGATGTATATTTTCATCAATTGAAAAGAGAATGGAGATAGAGAAAACTTAATCGGATTTATGCTCTAATGGCTTTTCATAAATTTAATTTTAAGACTATCTTAGTCTCTGTATGGTGCTGTCCACATTTGGATGGTACCATACAGCGTTTTTTCAATAATTAAACTATAAAATATCACAAAAAATAGATGAAAAAAATTAAATTTAAAAAATGACATTATACAAAATTCAGGACTGCTGCTTGGTATCTTATGCACATGTTTTCATATCAATACAAAATGTTTCTATTTTTTCTCTCACATGCGTTTTTGGACAGTTGAAGATCAAGTTGTTTGGATGGATCTTTTAGCGTTCGAGGTGGTTTGTTAAGCGCTTTGAATAAGTTTAATAGATCGAGTTGATTAAACTCGAATTAGGCAAGAATGAGGACCCTAAAAAATCTTCAATTGTGTATGCCACGAAAAATTAATGTTATAAACAACGAGCTTGCTTCGGAGATAAGTGGTCGGTTTATATCTTTTTATTATTGTAAAGCGCACATCCCCGTTGCGTGAAAATGCTTCCTTGACCCTGATTCAGGGAAAAAATCAGTGTATTGAAGCGAAAATCAATTTATTTACGTAAATACGTATCCTTTCCCTGAATCAGGGCCAAGGAAGCGTTTTCACGGTTCGGGAATGTGCTCAATCGATTCCCCGCTTAGAAAAAACGTAAGAATCGACGGATTTCTCATAAAAATCCGAAAATATTTGATTTTCACTTCAATAGACCCATTATTATTTTAAAATAATTTTACATTAAAATTGAAAAACCGAATTTAACATTGGAACGCCTTCATATTGATTCAGCTTAATTATCATGTCGAATGTTTGTAATTGCATCAAACAATCAAGGTTTTGATAAAAAAATCTTGCGACATTGTGTTCGATTAAACAAAACAACCAACATAGATATTTTTTATAGCTTGGTTGAAAAAATTGAAAGAGATAGATGATCCGTGACATATAAATAAATCTAGTCACAAATTGGTCAGAATAAAAAAAAATACATACTTGTTGGAATGTTTAAAATTCCAAATTTTTTGATATTTCAAATGAAAATCACATGCTCTCTCAATAACACTAAATTCAAGTGATAAAATCAAGTGTTTATCGATAAAATTGATTTTTCAAATTTACGATGGTTATCAGGCATCTGGAACACGCGCAATCGATTCCCCGCATAAAATTGCTCCAAATAGTGTTATTTTCGGAAGAAAAAATAAAAAAATTTTTCAAATTTTTGGCCTGATCAGTAACAAGTGCATAGGAAACTTGCTCCAAAACATCATTCAACAGCACCAGCTAATGGGTCAACCGCTGCACCACTAACTGCAGCAACGGCAGCACCAGCTACTGGGTCGACTGCTGCACCAGCAACTGCAGCAACCGCTGCACCAACAACTAGATCAACTGCTGCGCCGCCATCTACTAGGCCAACAACAACTACTACTACTACTACAAAAGTTTCATTATCAACAACAACTTCAAGGACTACAAAAACTACACAAAAAGCTACAACTACTACATCATTGCCAGTTCGTCCCACAACAACTTTCATTAGACCTACTTGCTGCCCTTCTGGTTGGATTCGTTTTAATAAAACAAACTCTTGTTACTTGGTAAGTACAGTAAATTTATGTAATATTTTTTTCAAAATTAGGTCCAAAATAATGCTAACTGGACTGTTGCTGAACAAATTTGCGTTTCAAAAAAAGCTCATTTAGTATCAATACATTCTGATGATGAAGAAAATTTTGTTTTAAGTAATTTTTTGTTTTCAATTCCCATAGGTTTTTGACTTTACCAAACTCGGAAAATTAGAGGTCAGGGTGGATCGGAAACAGGTCCACGAATTGTAACCGAAAATTTTAGATTTGACAAGAACAGGACAACCAACATCAAATGTTGACTCAGGGGTATGGATAGGTTTGAAAGCAGTTGTAACTGCCAAGAGTTTCGTATGGACTGATGGATCGCCAGTACATTATACCAAATGGGCCGTACGCCCGAGTGGTATAGAGCCCGATGGCGTAGGGCAATTTGGTATTTTGAATTTACTCAAATATGTTTTTAACACTCAATAATTTTAGGTTCTCCTGCAAATTGTGTAGTCGTCCACCCTGATACATTAATTGGGGATGAATCTTTGACTAACGCTTGGGATGATGACAATTGTGTGGCGGTTATGAGAGCTTTTGTTTGTAAACAATCTGTTCAAAATTGCTAAAGATTCTCTAAAATTATTTCTTTCATTTATACGCATAAAAATATGTATTACATCTACCAATAACATCAGCTATCAAAAAAGAGAGAAGAAAAATCACTGCTAACTTATATGTGTGTTTCAGAGCGCGTGTGTTTTATATATGAGTTTTAGTGCGCTGTCACTAGTTTCAACCAAGAGCAGGGATAACCATAATCGTAGCCATACCTGAAACCGTAAATGTATAACCGAAACTGTAACCGAAATCGCATGTTTGAATAACCAATAAAAAACCTAAACTATAACCGAAAGAAAAATAACCATTCTAAACCGTAACAAGGTGGTCCCACGACAACTTTCAGGGTTGCGCCGAAAGGCAAAAATTTCCTTTAGACCCCCCCCCCCCCCGCCGCGAGGAGGTTTACGACCCCCCCCCCTTATTCATCTATGCCCTATCGGCGAATAACCGAGAAAAGCATTAACCCCTTATGGCTTTTCTAGATTATGAAAACCTTTTTCAACAATTCATTGCACTTTTAAACTAAAATTTTCCAATCTTAAGCATGTAATATTCCCCTATAAAAATTTCTAACTACGCCACTGCTTGCATATTTAATCCAAAAAAGCACAGATTTTAATAAATTCTTTTTTTGACAAAATCACCTGCTTATCGAAACAGAGGCAATTAATATCGATATTCGTAATTCCTAGCATATACCAGAAATTTCAGGGACTCCACTTAAGGACCACGTCTCAAATCTCAGGTTTTTCCTGGTTATTTTCTACGAGTGATCACAGTTTCTGTCACCATTTTTTGTGGCGAGTCTGAATTTCGCAAAAACAATATAAGTTTGTCCTCAGGATACCATAGAAAAATTGAAAAAACAACATTTTGTATAAGCAAAAACCGGTCATTTTGTTGTTTAAGGACAAAATGTTGTTTTTTCAATTTTTCTATGGTATCTTGAGGACAAAGATATATTGTTTTGGTGAAATTCGGACTCGCCACAAAAAATGGCGACAAAAACTGTGGTCGCTTTTAAAAAATGACCAGGAAAAACCTGAGATTTGAGAAGTTGCCCTTAAGTGGAGTCCCTGAGGTAAATGAGACCCCCCTTTAAAGCGATATTTTTAAAAAGTTTGTATTAGAACCTTCAATTGTGTATGCCACGCAAAACTAATGTTATAAAAACAACGAGATTGCTTCGGAGATAAGTGGTCGGTTTATATCTTTTTATTATTGTTTTTTACCGATTGCTCAATCCGAAATATCTCTGTTTTATTTGTGCTTTTAATACTGGAGAATTGTAAAATGTAGATGCGAATTATTTCGTAATAAATATTTAAAAAATATAACTATTCAGCATGATCAAATCTACTAAAATTATGAAGAATTGTTGAAAAAAGTGAAAAAAAAGTGTAAAACCCCCCTAAAAAATCGATTTTTTAATGTCTAGAAAAAGAACTGTTGCGAGTTCTTTCAACCCAACTTATAGGGGGCACAAGGTTCGAAGTAGCCAGTTCTTTAGAAAGCTTGGCATCACAATCCATTTTTCGCTTATGTGTTACTTTTTTAATTTTTCAAATATATTCATTTTTACAATTTATAACGAGTAATCTTTGAAAAATTTCAAATTATTTTCGATAATAGATTTTGATATTGACTACACAAAATTATTTTAAAATAATTTTACATTAAAATTGAAAAACCGAATTTAACATTGAAACGCCTTCATATTGATTCAGTTTAATAATCATGTTGAATGTTTGTAATTGCATCAAACAATCAAGGTTTTGACAAAAAAATCTCTTAGAGTCAACCTTGCGACACTGTGTTATGGTTGAAAAAATTTAAAGAGATAGATGATCTGTGACACATAAATAAATCTAGTCATGAACCCGGTCAGAATAAAAAGTTAATACATACTTGTTGGATATGTTTAAAATCTCAGATTGTTTGATATTTCAAATGTAAATAATAAGCCTACTCAAAAATATCCATATAAAAGCATGATGTTACACAGCTCTCTAATAGATTTTATATTTATTCTCTATAGTTGGCTTATACCGAAATGTATAATTATAAGTTAGCTGTGCTTTTTCTCCTCTGCTGCTTTTTGTTAGTTGATGTTACTGGTGGATGTCCTTGCCGGCATCGGAAAAGGCATCAGAAATGCGGTTCAGGATCGTCTGACACGCATAGTTCGGAATCTAGTTCTGAATCTTCTGAACATCATAAAAAACATCATTCAACAGCACCAGCTAATCGGTCAACAGCTGCACCACCAACTGGATCAACTGCTGCACCACCAACAGCAGCAACCGCTGCACCGCCAACTGCAGCAACAGCTGCGCCACCAACTGGATCAACTGCAGCACCAGCTACTTGGTCGAAAGCTGCACCGCCAACTGCAGCAACCGCTGCACCACCAACTGGATCAACTGCTGCACCACCAACTGCAGCAACTGCTGCGCCGCGATCTACTGGGCCAACAACAACTACTACAAAAGTTTCATCATCAATAACAACTTCAAGGACTACAACAACTACACAAAAAGCTACAACTACTACATCATTGCCAGGTGGTCCCACAACAACTTTCAGTAGACCTACTTGCTGCCCTTCTGGCTGGATTCGTTTTAATAAAACAAACTCTTGTTACTTGGTAAGTATAGTCATTTATGTAATATTTTTTCCAAAATTAGGTCCAAAATAATGCTAACTGGACTGATGCTGAACAAATTTGCGTGTCAAAAAAGGCTCATTTAGTATCAATACATTCTGATGATGAAGAAAATTTTGTTTTAAGTAATTTTTTGTTTTGAATTCCCATAAGTTTTCAAACTCAGAAAACTAGAAGTCAGAGCGGATCGGAAACAGATCCACGAATTGTAACCGAAAATTTTAGATTTGACAAGAACAGGACAATCAACATCAGATGTTAACTCAGGAGTATGGATAGGTTTGAAAGCAGTTGTAACAGGCAAGAATTTCGAATGGACTGATGGATCACCAGTAGATTATACCAAATGGGCCGTAGGTCAGCCCGATGGCTCAGGGCGAGCTGGTATTTTGAATTTACTCAAATATGTTTTTAACGCTCAATAATTTTAGGTCCTCCTGCAAATTGTGTAGACCTCCATCCTGATACGTTAATTGGACGTGAAGATTTGACTAATGTTTGGGATGATGACAATTGTTTTGCGGTTATGAGAGCTTTTGTTTGTAAACAACCTGTTCAAAGTTGCTAAAGATTTTCTAAAATTATTTCTTTCGTTTATATGCAAAAAACTATTTGTTACATCTACCAATAACATCAGCTATCAAAAAAGAGAGAAGAAAATTCACTGCTAACTTATATGTGTGATTCAGTGCGAAAACCCGGTTATTCGCCACATGAAGCCGGATTTTTGAGGCCCAACACTTGAGTTCCCGACATTTGAGGCTTAACATTCTAAACTTAACATTTGAGGCCCAACTTTTGAGGCTCAAATTTTGAGATCCCGACTTTTTAAGCTTAACTCTTGAGTTCCCGACATTTGTAGCTCAAAATTTTATTTTTAAAATTAATCAAAAGTAGGACCTTAAAAGTTGGGCCTCAAATGTTAACCCTCAAGTGTTAACCCTCAAATGTTAGGAACTCAAGTATTGGGCCTCAAATGACGGATCCCCAAAAATCCAGCCTCATGTGGTGACTTACCAGAAAACCCCCTATGGGGTCATTTTTATAAAGATTCGATGGAATCTGCCAAATCCGGTTATTCACCTAACAACCAAATGCACTCTAAATTTGTAGTCAACTTTATTCGCTGAAACAGACTATATTTATAAAAAGAGAATTGAATATAAAAAATCATTGTTCTCACACATTTTCCCAACACATTTGCATATGTATAGTTGCACAGCAACGAGAATAATAAAAGCTAAAAAAGAACAGCTGTCTCCATGGCTCTCTTGCTGCTGCTTTTCCCCCAATGATGTGGTTGCCAGGCGCTTTTCATTCGCGTTGCATGGCGGCTAAATGGGAAGAAGCGAAGAGAAGAAGGGATGACTATGTAGCCGCTAGCGGCATACAACCACATTTTTATTATTGTTGCTTCAAGTGTTAGCGTTCGGCGCGACTGCCATTGATCGAATTTAGGCTGTGTTTCTTTTTCCGACGACTACGTTTCGAAATTGCGCTCGTCGACAGCGTTTGGCTTGGTTTTATTTTGAAAAGTCTTTTTTTCGAAATGGCTCCGATTGCTATTCCAAGTTGTAATTTGTCACCGGAACAGAAAGAAATTTTGATTGATGCTGTTAGACAAAGACCAGCTATTTGGAACTGTACGTCGGACGAGTATAATGATATCGGGAGTAGGAAAAATGCTTATTCCGAGGTTGCGGCTCTGCTTTCTAATGATGCAGTTCAATATTCAGGTTGGTATAAAGATTTATATTCTTGTGAAAATTTGGAGCTACTCGGCTCTTATACCCCCATTGAACGTGGTCCAAAATCAAAAAATTTTACTTTTCGAAATTTTTTCAAAATTAATTGTGGAAATTTTCTTCATTTGTTTGAACAAGTAGACTCGAGCTGCTGAAGTTGTCCACAGGACAATAACAACGTTCGAAGAGGTCAAAATTTTTAGGGGTGTTTGTATACTGTGACCCGGAATATCCTTCTTTCTTACACTACCGAGCAAGAAACTCAAGGGGGGTCAAAAATGTTTTTTTGTGAGCCATCATTAGACGAGATCACTCAACCCCTCCCTCCCCCTACCTCACTGATCTCAGTGTCAAATTTCGAAAAATTATGATCAGCCGCTTTGTGTAGCATAAGATAAATAAAATTTAAGTCAACACTATCATAATTTTAGCTGCCGAGATGCAGACTGAATGGAAGAAGATGAGAGATATTTTCAACCGAACACTTAAAAAAGTCATCGCTGGAACCAATCCAAAGGAAATTACATGGCGTTATTGGCATAAAATGCAATTTATTGCCGAAAATGAAAAGCTTCAAATTTTGAAATGTGTTCGAAAATGGTGAGTATAAGAAAAATTTACAGGGTGGCCCATAAAAAACCGGTTTTTTGGATTTTGTGCTATTTTTTCAAAATTTTTCAATTTTGTTAAACTTACACCTAAATAATTGATGATGGTTTTGCTATGCGAGAAATCAATTGCGCGCATTTCTTGAACATGCCTTCCTGACCTTGATTCAGGGAAGAGGCATATATATTCTCTTACCCTAATACTTGGTAAGGGAAGCGTTTTTAAATTTCGTTTATACAAACAATCGATTTCTCGCACAAAAACCCATAGGGAGGGTTGCCAGATTGCAACTTTAGGATTGCAAACTGTAACTTCAGCTAGGTTTTGCATCATTTGCAACCCCAACTGAAAGTAGCAACCTCTAATTTTCATGTAATATTTAGAGAAGTACGCAATGAGGGGGGGGAAGTTTTGGCCAAAAAATCGAATTTTGGTCATAAATTTGAACTCTGGATAAAAAAATCTAATTTTGACCAAAAAATTGAATTTTCGCAAAAAATTGAATACCGCTATCGTTTAGTTCAATTTGTGAAAATTTAAAAAACTTGAAAAATTTTTTTTAATCGCGCAAAAATCCAATTTTTTATGAGCCATCCTGTAAAAAAGAAAAAAAAATTGATTTTGTAAACTTCATTTTGAAATTTTTGATATACAACTTTTTCTTGTTATCAAAAACATTTTTATGTCCGCAAGCAAAAAATCTTTTACAAGTTCATCGTCGTCGGAGTGTGTGCGCCGGCAAGCACCACAGCTGGGTCAGCTGTGGCGTTCGCAGTTTGTGAAATGGCTGCAAACTGCTGTGAACGCGACCCACACTCACACTTTGGCCGGGCAATCAATAATGCATTGACGCGCCGATAGTGAAAGAGACTGGGGTCGGTCGGTCGGGCAGGAGGTTGCTGGGATGGCGACGCGTTGTTTCATCGCCACTCAATTTGAATTCACCCGCTTGCATTCTGGCGTTTTTATGTCGTTCTTTATCACTGTTTTTTGTTATTGAGAAAAAACTGGGTTTAAGTTTTGTCTAGTTCAAATTTTATTGATATTTTTCTAGTGGATAAAAAAATTTGGTCTACTAAGGATTAGCGAGACCACTTAACGTGAATTTTTTTCAAAAATTTTTTAGTTTTTTTCTTTGGAAATGATCTCTCTAGGGGTAACTTTATGCGGGAAATCGATCGCGCACATTGCTGAACCCTGAAAATGCTTCCCTGACTCCGATTCAGGATATTGTATTGAAAGTTTTTCATCTTCTTAATTGTCAGTTAAATGACTTCAACGGTAATTTGTCTGGCGAATGATTTCATTTTGTAGATTTTCATAGGCATCCCTGCGTGGTCGTGTTTGACAGAAAAAATTCGCATCCCTGCGCGGTCGTGTTTGGCGGGAAATTCTTGTAAATCGGCAAACCTTTAGAAATAACAATATTAGCTGCTATAACTCTAATCCTGAGGAGCTAAAAAATATATACTACTATATAAGTAAAAAATGACCCATTCAACCAAAAATCATGATGGCTCAGTGGATCGGTTACAGGCCAATGACCGAACGATCCGGGGTTCGACCAGTAGCGTATCTAGGATCAAATTTGGGGGGGCCATTTCGGGGGGGGCGAGAGTGGGGGGAGGGACCAACATAAGGAATTATTAAGAAAAAAATTTCATTTTTCGAATTTCGGGGGGTACGGCCGCCCACTCGCATCCCCTGGATACACTATTGGGTTCGACTTTCCTTGACGATCCGGGGTTCGATGTCCAAAAATTTTTTGATTTTTCTTTTAAAATTTTTATCTTTTCAGGATTAGACTTATAGCAGCCAATTTTGCTCTTTCTAAGGGTTATCATGTATACTCTTTCAGAATATATAGGACTTTAAAAAAAATTTTGTGCATGTTCCTTGTTAGTAGAACCAAAAATTTTATTGAGATTTTTATATTTTCATAATTTTCCAATTTTTATGCATTTTTTTAATTTTCAAGATATCAAAAAATGACCACTGCCATTGAATCCTATACAGACGAGCTAATTTTGGCCCTAATCGACGAAATTCATTCAAACCCCTCCACTTATGACCGCAGCGATCCCGACTATAACCACAACCATGCCAAGAAAAGCCTCTATCAAACCATAGCCGAAAATCTTAAAAATAAGGGGCATACGACAAAAGAAGGCGGTTTATTGCCAGTCAAGGATTTATGGAAGAACATTTTGGCCGCATATTTGCGTGTGAAAATTCGAAATTTGCGTAGGAAAAGTGGCCAAGTCGGGCAATTACATTATAAATGGAAATTTGAAGAAGCGATGCGATGGTATGACCCGCATGCGGAGAATAT
>OZJO01000317.1:0-13154 GCA_900406225.1 Acrobeloides nanus
TTTAAAATTATGCAAACTAGTCAGTAGGTTATCTTGAAAAAAGTTACACTTTTCAAGCTTCGAAATTTCACTTTTTTTCTAGTCACTAGTCAACATTTTTTTGACTAGTCATCGATTGGCTAGTCAACGCTAGTCAAAAAAATGTTGACTAGTGACTAGAAAAAAGTGAAATTTCGAAGCTTGAAAAGTGTAACTTTTTTCAAGATAACCTACTGATTAGTTTGCATAATTTTAAAGATATATGTTTTAGCTTCAAAAAAGCCTAACTAGTCATGGGATTATCTGTCAAAAACTTATACTATTCACCCATTTTATTTCCTAGTCACTAGTCAACAATTGAAACAGGCCCCTGATAGATAAATTGATTTTTAAAATTTATCTCTTGTTATTTTTTCGTGTAAAATGTGGGCTCTATGATTTTTCGCATACGAATTTTTCAACAGACCGCATTCGAATTTTGGTACGGCGAATTTTCGCTAAACGAATGTTGGCATATTCACTCTAAAAACACCATTGCGTTAGCTGCCTTTTTATGCTGATATAAGCGTGATTTCGTGCAATAAATCAGTTTAAAATGAAAATGAGCTTCAGAAATGCATAAAAAGCATCTGACGCAATGGTGTTTTTGGAGCGAATGTGCCGAAATTCGAATACGAAAAGTCTGTAGGAAAATTCGTATATGAAAAATCATAGAGCCCAAATTTGCTTTACAAAAAGATTTAGGCTTTGAAATCTGTGACAACGAAAATTTGAGCAAAATGTTCAGATCTCTTGCTGTAAGTGCACATTTTTATTTGCTAAAACTATATACCTTCTTTTACAGACAAAATTGGCTGCACCCGCATGTTTTGCTTTGCGTGCTCGTGCTCAGGCGGTTCCAGCCACTTTCATTCGTCTTTCTCATCACGAAGAAGGTCACAACGAAGCATGGGGTGATTTTTATTATGGGCATCAAGGCATTCGACCAATTGGACCAACGACGAAAGCACCGGCGTTTGAAGTGAGGATTGTTAAAGAAAAGGCGGAAAATTTTTTAAAATTGAATTTTCAACAAAAATGGAAAAAATTTGACGATTTTTGAATTTTTATGAAAGTTTTGTAGAGATTTTTCGTCACTTTCTGCTACTTTCTAATTTGTTTTATTGCTAATTTTTCATCTTTTAAGGGCCAAGCCGTAGTGAATGGTGAATTCAAGACGATTTCACTGAACGATTATAAAGACAAGTGGTTGATCTTCTTCTTTTATCCATTAGATTTCACGTTTGTGTGCCCGACCGAGATCATCGCGTTCGGTGATCGTGCCGCTGAATTCCGAAAGCTGAATACCGAGTTGGTCGCTTGCTCTTGTGATTCGCACTTCTCTCATTTGGCGTGGATTAATACCCCACGTAAAGATGGCGGTCTGGGAGATATGCAGGTACTGAAAGCGTCGTAATTATGGAGAGGGCCTGGGGAATTCCCCCCCCCCCAAACCTGGAAAAATGAAAAAATTTCCCCCTTGGTCCCCCCCCTTATGTTTTAGTCCAAAAGTTTTTTCTAAAAACTGATTAAAATTGGCCATTTTTTCAACAAAAATTGCAATTTTCTTTGAGCATTTTCATCTTAAAAACAAGCATCTTTCAATCAATTTTTTTGCCTTCGGATCTGTTTTTTTTGTTAAAAAGGTTGAAAAAAATTTCCCCAAAAAACTTTCCCCCAAATCTGGACCAAAATTACGATATTGAGTACGAAATTTTGTTGTGCTATATTTTTTGTGCCTAAAAAATATTTGATTTTTTTGCAAATTTAATCAATTTCAGATCCCGGTCTTGTCAGATTTCAGTAAGAAGATTGCTCGTGATTTTGGAGTACTATGCCCGAAAACTGGCCTTTCTTATCGGTAAGTTGAATTTTTCAAGTTTTTTTATCTTATTTTATTCTTTTTATCTTATTTCGTTTTTTTATCTCTTTATTCATCTTATTTTGGCAACACAAAACTTGATTTTCAACTCAAAAATATTTTTTAGTGGTCTGTTCTTGATCGATCCGAAGGGAATTGTCCGCTATTCTGGCTGCAACGATCTTCCAGTTGGACGTAGTGTCGATGAAACGCTTCGTTTGTTGAAAGCATTCCAGTTCTTTGAGAAACATGGCGAAGGTATTTTTTATTGTTTCATAGTACTTTTTATCGATGGCGTACAGGGCCATGGCTGCGTTGGGGCATTGAAACCCTCTGAAATCGAAAAAATTTTCCTAACGATTACCCCGTATGTTTTTGCACTAAAATTTTTATTCGTCCAAAATTGAATTCTAATAGTCCCAGTGTCCATACATCACTACTGGATACTTGGTCTGTTATGATGATTGTCTTCGGAGGCAGTTATTTGTAACGGTGTCGATTGTCTGATGCCCAAAACTTATCAAAATTTTTACCAAAAAGTAAAATTTTCCATTTTTCACCGAAATCATTTTTTTGGCCAAAAATTGTCATTTTTCTGAACATTTTCAAGTTCAGATCCCGAACGGAATTGGAGACCGAGAGTCCCGATCCCGTACAACTCTAGTTGAAATCAACGTTTTAGCCTAAAACCAATGCCACAGACGAAATTTTTTGTTGTTGAAAATGCTCAAAAGCTGAAAACGCTCAAAAAATTACGATTTTGTTGAAAAAATGGAGAATTTTTTGAAAAATCATGGGGGCCATGAAAAGAGTGTCCAAAAATTTTGGGCAAAAACATAAGGGCGACCATTAGGAAAATTTTTTCATTATTTCAATTTTGGAGGGGGGCCTCCCCTGGATACGCCATCGCTTTTTATTCAAATTTCTATCAATTGATAATTTTAGTTTGCCCGGCTGATTGGGAAGAAGGCGAGGAGTCAATCAATACCAAGAATCCAAAGAAATACTTCGGGAATAAGAACAAATAAGGATCCATAAGCATGATTATTAGACTTCATAATATCAATGATTATCTTAATCTGGTATACGTGTATTTATAAAATTTAGTACATTTATTCTGGTCTTTGTTTTAATTGTAAACGTTTGTTAGTTTTAACTTGAATAAATTATTAGTAGAGTGAGCCAAAAAACCGTACTTTTGCGTTTTTTGGTGAAAAATTTTCAAAAATTATCTGAGCTTTTGGATCAGGGTGGTCACCTCAGGGTTACAAATCGAAAAAAATTTCCAAAATTTTTTTAAAATGACACATTCAGGGTTAATTTTATGCAAAAAATCAATTGCGCTCATTCCCGAAGCGTGAAAACCTTTGTTTGATCCCTTAAAAATCAGCAAAAAATTCGAAAAGAATAAGTTTAATGTCAAAAGTAGGTAAAAATACGTATTTTCAATTTTTAAGTGTCAAACAAAGGTTTTCACGCTTCGGGAATGCGCGCAACCGATTTTTCGGGGCAAAAGTCTTGACATTGTCAAAAACGCTGAAAAGGTGTTTTCTCGTCCAAAATTGTACAGGGTGTTCCAAACCGCTACAGTAAACTCTCGTTAAGCGGGCCACCCTAGAGAGGGGGCCCGCTTAACGGAGTTCACTGTATTTGGTCGTTTGGTGACATTTTTCCAAAAAAAATTTTCGCTCTATAATGACTCATTAGGGATATTTTTATGCGAGAAATCGATTGCGTGCATCGAAAAACCTTGAAAACATCTCCCAGACCATGAAATATCCAATCTTTGTATTTTCAATTAGGAATTCCTACCGAAAATAACTGAAAAATACGAAAATTGTATATTTCATGGCCTGGGAGACGTTTCGATGCGCGAAATCGATTTCTCGCATAAAATTATTCCTGAGTCATTTTGGAGAAAAAATTTTTTGGAAAATTTTACCAAAAAACGACTAAATGGCGATTTTTTTGAGCACCCTGTACATGTATACTCAAAGTGATGTTAAAATAGAATACGAAATTTTTCTTAAATTGATATTTGGTCATTGAATGTGCTTTGTGCTGGCTCTAATTGTGAGGAAAACTTCATGTTTTTCTATTCTTGCTTTTTCAAAAATTCTAAAAATGACCCCTATAGGGGTAATTTTATGCGGGGAATCGATTGCTTATAAGTTTGAAAATGCTTCCCAGATCCTGATTCAGGAAAGTAAGCGTGTATGTAAAAGCTAAAAATACAAATTTACACATTACATGGTGTGTTTAGTCGAATTAGTGAGATTTAAAAATTCAATATCTTTTGATAAAGAAGATTTTTTAATGCGGATTTTTGCAAAATGCTTATAAACCATGGGGGTTTCATGCCCATTCAAAAGATTTGATTTTACGGCAAAAACATTTGGTCACCGATGGGATTCGAACTTCCACGTTCATAGTCAAAAACCGTGAACACTACCACTCATCCATGGTGACAAGATGTTTGGAAAAACCTTTTTTACGCTATATTCTTTTAATTTTAAACCACAATTATTTTTTTGAATGCAAACATTTGATTTAAATTAAAAATTTTTTTAAATTGAATTTGACGTTGATAATCATATCAGTCATGACCTTTCTGAACACTTTTTATATTCCCAAACAGCTTGTCACCATGACTAAGTGGTAGTATTCACGGTTTTTGACTATGGACATCAAGTTCGAATCCCACTAGCAACAAAATATTTTTGACGTAAAATCAAATTTTTTGAATGGGCACGAAAACCCCACGGTTTCTAAGCATTTGGCAAAAATCCGTATTAAAAAATCTCTTTTTTATCAAAAGATGTTGAATTTTTAAATCTCGCTAATTCGCTGAAACACCCTGCTGAATTTTCCTGAATCAGGATCCGGGAAGAATTTTCAAGCTTCGGGAATGCGCGCAATCGATTTCCCGCATAAAATTACCCCTATAATGGGTCATTTTTAGGATTTTTGAAAACAAATTTTCAGATCGAAAAAAACATGAAAACTAGCCAAAATTCCGGTTTTTTTATACACCCTGTACTCAAGTGTTTAAATAAAATGCGACATTTTTCTTAAATTGATATTTGATCATTGAATGTGCTTTGTGCTGGCTCTAATTGATCTCTAGGAAAACTTTTTCATGCTTTCTATCTTTTCATGCATTTATTTTCTAGTTGTTGTTTTCTCCAGAAAATTGAAATCAACAATTTTTTCTTCATTCTCGAATTTACGCAAAAAATTATTTACAGCCTTAGAGATACATCCAAAAATTTGTTGTGTATAAACATAGAAATGTGCTGCACCTTGCTCTTTGCTCGAAAACTCCATACCGACTGTTCAGTTGTGTCCCTTTCTCTCTTCCCATGCCTGACGTTTTTCTTTGCTTTCTTTCTGGCCTGATCGTTCCTCGTGTATATGCCAGTGATGAAAACAACAATTTTGCGCCCCGATTGTTCAGTATTGGTTTATTGGTCTGTAATTTGGAGGTCGATTATAAAGAAGATACCACGATCTCTGTTTTTAATATGTCGATTGATGTTTCTAGACCTTTTTTATGATTGTTTTTGGGGATGCACAAGTTACGAAAAGCCTCATCCTTGTCACTGGCCAGAAATATGCGAATTTTGAGCACGATAATATTTTGTTCATTGTGACAAAAAAGAGACAAATTTGTCCCCCATTGTCACTATGAAAAACGAGTCAAGACCGGCAACGGAACTTTTTATTGAATCAGGCAACGTGTATATTGAAACGAACAGAAACGTGGATCCTTATATAGCCTTTTTTATGCATCCCTGCGTGGCCGTATGGCGGAAAATCAGAATTAGTTAGTACTAATCCTGATTTTCATAAAGCTATATCCACGTTTCTTTTCGTTTCAATGTACACGTTGCCTGATTCAATAAAAGTTCCGTTGTAGCTAAAAAAATTTCGACTATAGAATCAAATGGATGGTATATAAGAGTATAATTTTTGTTCGTGCTCAAAATTTGCATATTTCTGGTCGATGAAAATGATTGTCATTTTTGTTAACTTGTGTATTCTAGTTATTTTCGTTCTAATTTTTGCGTTTTTTTCAATTTTTAGTAGTTCTCATGATTTTTCATTTTAGTCCGTTGTTTTATTTTCTCCCCCAAAAATGTCTAGTACCAATCAATATGGCATCGAAACCGATGCGATGACCCTGCAGCGTTTTGTCATGAATGAGCAACGAAAATATGAAGGCGCTTCTGGTGAGCTCACTACCTTATTGACATCAATCCTTACGGCTGTAAAAGCTATTTCATCCGCTGTGCGGATGGCTGGTTTGGCCCAACTCTTTGGAATCGATGGAAAAACTAATGTCCAAGGAGAAGAGGTCAAGAAATTGGATGTGTTGAGTAATGAGCTAATGATCAACGTGTTAAAGGCATCATATACGACTTGTGTTATGGTTTCGGAAGAAAATGAAACGGTAAATTTTCGAATTTACGACTAAGATGTCTGATTAGATTAAAAAGTGTTTATTGAAACGATCAATCAGGCTGCATTAAAGCATGACAACGGGGTTTTCGTGTCAATACTCCAACTAATTCAAACGAAGTCGGGACGCCGTCTCGATTTGTTGTAAGTCGAGACGCCGTCTCGACTTACAACAGTCGAGACGTTTAGCGCGCAGCCTGATATAACAAATTTCTAAACTAAACCCTTATTTTAGGTTATTGAAGTCGAAACCCCAAAACGCGGAAAATACATCGTCACCTTCGACCCATTGGACGGCTCCTCCAACATTGACTGCCTTGTCTCTATTGGCACTATTTTTGGCATCTACAAAAAGACCACTGAGGGAGATGTTACCGATTCCGATATTCTTCAACCCGGCCGAAAAATGGTCGCTGCAGGATATGCTCTCTACGGCTCGGCTACAATGATTGTCATTTCATTGGGGCATGGAGTCAATGGATTTATGTTGGACCCCGTAAGTCGTAAATATTCTAAGTGAAAAATTTGCATATGTTAGAACATTGGTGAATTCATTTTGACCCACCGTAATATGCAAATCCCGAAGAAAGGAAAAGTGTATAGTATCAATGAAGGCTACGCGAAAAAATGGTCAAAAGGTGTCTCCGAGTATGTGAGAACGAGAAAATTCCCAGAAAATGGGAAATCGGCGTTGGGACAAAGATATGTTGGCTCGATGGTGGCCGATGTGCACAGGACTTTGTTGAATGGTGGTATATTTATGTATCCAGCAACAACAGATGCTGTATCGGGCAAGGTAAAATTCGAAGTGTTAAACAGAGTGAGCCAAAAAACCGTACTGATTGTTATTTCATTGGGGCATGGAGTTTGCGTTTTTTGGTGAAAATTTTTCAATTTTTTTTCAAAAGTCACCTATAAGGGGTATTTTTATGCGATTTTTGAAAAATTTTCACCAAAAAATACAAGAGTACGTTTTTTTGGCTCACCCTGTATTTATAATCACCGCCTCCGGGCTTGCTGAAACTCGAAACTTTTAGCTTCGTCTCCTCTATGAATGTATCCCTATGGCTTATATTATGGAACAAGCTGGTGGATTGGCTACAACAGGAACAATGCCCATATTGGACCTTCAACCAACGAGAATCCATCAAAGATCTCCAATTTTCTTGGGATCTAAAGAAGATGTTGAAGAGCTAATATCGTTCATCGAAAAATTCGATAAGGAACCGGAAAAGAAGGATTAATCAGATTTAATAGTTATAGTTTTTCGCATAAAAGATAAGACTCTATTTCGGTTACGAAGAAAAACAATCTCATGTATTACACATTGCACAAAATATTCACTTAATAAGAAAACAAACAATGAACAAAATACAACAAATAAGAACAAAAAGTACACTAGGACTTTTTAGAACATGTTTTCACATGTTTTACTCTACTAATCACAAAAATCCATTTTTTTCCCACCATCGGCCTATTCTTTTTGATTCCTCATCGGAGTATTTCGTACAAAGCGATTCGTTCTTGTACAGGGTGGGCCACAAAAAGTGATTTTTTGGGACCCGAAAATTTAATGTTCTTAAAATGACCCCCTAGGGGTAATTTTATGCGGGGAATCGATTGCGCGCATTCCCGAACCCTGAAAATGCTTCCCTGGTCCTAATTTAGGGAAAAATTGGGTTTTTGAAGCGAAATTCGTCGTTTTTCGCAATTTCAAAAACCCTGAATCAGGTCCAGGAAAACATTTTCAGGATTCGGGAATGCGCACAACCCACATAAAATTACCCCTAGAAACATAAAATTACCCTTAGAAAAATAAATTTTCGGGCCCCAAAAAATCCACTTTTTTTTCAAATTTCGTCATGAAATCGTGACTAAATTTGTCTTTACTTTTTTTCTATGTATTTTCATAAAAAGTGGTCAAAATAAAAGTTGTAGAACGCAATTCCTGTGTTAGTTTTGTTTTTGACATTTGTCATAAAAAGCTAAGGAAAAAACTTTGAGAACTGATTTCGACCCATTACTAGCATCCACCCCCTATATTCTATGGTCTCACTTTTTTGCAGTTATGTTTGCCGTAAGAGCCGAACATCGCAGATATATAAAAAATAAAGTTTAAAGATGAAACAATTTTCTTAAAAATTCCAACTACTTGTAGCTTAAACAAAATATAATACTAATAAAAAACATCTTAAAGTAAAATATTAAACTCGTTTTATTCAAAGTTTTTATTAAATAACATTTATAATTTAGCCATAAAACCAAAATTCTTAAAATGCTATAAAAATGCATAGATATTTTTTGTCTTATTTAAAATTAAAGCCTGCATATTAGACACCACAGATAAAGCCCAAAAAACTTACAAAGAATGCTCATTAGCTGCAGAGCGCGGATATAGAAAATCGATTAACATAGAGTGAAAGTTCATGAAAAATGGATAATTTTAAAAAAATGTTTGGAGGCGCATGGGGCAAAAAATTTTGAGCTTAAGCGTTTCCAAGATTTTGGGCCTTATTGTTTACATCTTTCATGAACTTTTACTCTATGTGAGTCGATTTTTCATATCCGCGCTGCAGCTGGTGGAGCACTCCTTGTTAGAATAGAATCACAAGCAATATGACACGGACTATTACAGAAAAATTAGAATAGATAAATAAGGAAGCTCATTAGTTATAACAGATGAGAAAAATGATAAAAAAAACACAGGATTTGTATGACTATAACATGATTTGAAACTGATTTCGAAACGTGTCATATGCAAATTTCGTGTGTTATATCTTGTCTAGCTCTCATTTTTTGGGAATTTTGGAGCTCGGATTAACACGCCGAGACGTGAAAATCCAGGGAATTTGAAATTGGGCAAAAGTTTTCAGACCCAATCGGGACTCGAACCCGGACCTCCAAGCTACTATACAAGTGCATTGGACGGTAGAGGAGGTCCGGGTTCGAGTCCCGGTTGGGTCCGAAAACTTTTGGCCAATTTCAAAATCTTTGACGATATATGCGTATTTCGAGTTGCGAATCCATTTCAAATCATCCTATGGAAGAGATTGACACGCATCAATGCGTTATAAATTATAACTAAAAAAGGCAAATAAAATAATATCTACAGGATATCAAAAAATAGGAATTCGGGCGATTTTTTCATGTTTTTTCGACCCGAAATTTTTTCTTCAAAAATTCTAAAAATGACCCATATAAGGGTAATTTTATGCTGAAAATCGATTGCGCACATTCCGAAGTTTGGAAATGCTTCCCAGGTCTTGATTCAGGAAAATAAGTGTCGTCGAGTCGAAAAAACATGAAAAAATCGCCCAAATTCCGGTTTTTCGATACACCCATATATAGGAATATCTAGTCAAATTTCTCCCATTTCTGAGGGCTTTTCCTTTCCACCAAGTTCGAATTCTGCGGCTGAGAGCTTTGCGTAACATCAGGAACTGATGGAGCGATCATGAAAGTCGTTGGCGTTGTCTGCACTCGCATTAGTGTATCCGAATTCCAATTCAGTTGATTCGAAGTTTGGGGTTGAATTTCGAAGGGGTTGAACCCAAGGCTGTTGTACGTTGGTGGTTGAGATGCGATCTTCGATGTGTTTCGTGGAGGAGGTAAAGGTGGCTTGGTAAGATGTTCCAGTAGAGTATTGGCTGATGAAGTCGGATGTAGGTGAACTGGCTTAGGTGGGATTGATGGTAAAGAGCGGGCTGTATGCAATTCGTCTGGTTGTGTAGGCGTGTCTGACAAGTCGATGAGGTCTTCTAAAAATGCACATCAAGAGTAAAAATCCTGCGTTTTGAAAAAATATGGCCATTTTATGCGATTTTTTGGTCAATAATCGAATTTTTGATTCCCAAAATGATTTTTCTGGGGAAAGTGATATTCTAAAAATTTGTTTCTCATAAAATTTCGAGTAGAAATGACCTATCGTGATTTTTACCGTCAGAAAAACAAGTTATGGTCATTTTTCATCAAAAACACCCATTTTGAACACAGTGGAAATATATTCCTTTTTTAAACAAATCCTATAAACGCCTTGCCTGATTCAACACTCCCGGTTTCAGAATTGGCCGCTACAGCCTCTTCGATCTCGTCATTATTCTCCCCTCTCCTAGCCAACGGATTATCAAAGTCGAAAATCGTGTTGTCCACAAACAATGGTTGGATATTCTTCTTCTTGTGCTGACTTTTTATCTTGTGTCTTCGCACTTCTTTCGGCGTAAATTTTCCAAATTTATCCTTTATAGAAATCGCTTGTACGCGGTCTTTTAGAGCTCCAAAAACATCACTCGCATTTTCTTTGACCTGAAAAATGTAGAGGGTATAAAAAAGTCAAGAGAGAAATTGAAGCTTACACTCGCGACAGCTTGCTGAAGCATTTCTGTCTGATTAGACTGAAAATGAAAAAAGTTAGTTGTAAAGAGATAGAAAAAATTCGTACTTATACTAGTGATGCTCAAAGTTATAAAAGAAGTGTCAATTTTGTAACCGGCCTTAAAGGGGACTGACTTTTGCGACAGGATCTCGGACGAAAATTTTCAACATTTTTCAAAAAATGACATTTCTAGGGGTAATTTTATGCGAAAAATTGATTGCGCGCATTCCCGAACCTTGAAAATTACAATATTATATCCGTGTCTCGATGAAACGAAAATGGCACAAGAAAACCAATTTGGAGATCGAGATGGGTTATTGAAACAAAAACTTTTCAAAAGCTCTATTAAAAATTCGTTTCGAAAGATCCTACACCCACTTTAACACAAAAAATAATAAAAGGATAGAAGACGATAGATTTTAATAAATTAATATAAACCTGAATAGCTTTCCAATCCGTATTCCTATCCATATAAGTGATTTCCGTTTCAAATTCATCCTTTATCGGTAGTCCACTATTTATGACTTTCAAGCGTTCTTCTATGAACTAAAAAAGCAACTTAAAAAAGAGTAAGGAGACTGAGCGCTAAAGCGCTCAGAGACGGAGAGGTAAATGTGAAAACTGTCTGAAAACAGTTTTCGAGCGCCTATGGCGATCGGGAGTGATTGCAGCATTCTACATGTGTTTGCGCCATGGACAAATTATAAAAGCCAGTAATTTTTAGAGAGTTTTCGACGATTTTTTTCTATGCGAGAAACACAAACCCTGATTTATTTTTAGTGAAAACCTCGTGTTTTTCGACAGCGAAAACCCACTCGAGAACTCAAAATCGGCAGAATTTTGGATCAAAGAAAAAAAACGAGAAATCGGCTAAAAATCTTTTAATCCAAATAAATTCTTTGGCGATTCGATATAACCAATTAACATACTCTTTCAAAATATTGCACTCCATCTATTCCCATCAACGTATCTAAAAACGGCTGCAAGCTCGGTCTTTGTTCTCTTACAAATTTATGTCGATCCCAAGTTACTGTCGATAAATTTTCTAAATAAAAAAAATTTAATAACAACCGTTTTAAAAAATCTAGATTATACAGAATACCACTCAAGATATATTTTATGAACAAATATATCATTTTATGGCTCTAGGATGATTCGAAACCCATTTTTTGACTAAAATTCGACTTTTGGGCCAAAATTCAATTTTTAACTAAATTCGTTTTTAAGATCAAAATTTAAATTTTTCCACTTTTAGGCCTAGTCTAAACAAGTGGTAAACAAATCCCATACCAGTTTTAATCAATCCCAGTCTATACTTTCCAAAAATCAACACGTTAGTCCTCAAAAATGAACGAGCTAGGCCATCTGACAAAAACATGTCGGAGGCATTTTTTAGCTGATTTTTTAAAAAGGCGAGAGCATCTGCTGGAAGTATATCATGATGAGCGCTTTCGAAGGTTTTGGTGTCGAGGTCAACAATGACGAGGTCACCAAGTTCCGTACGGCGTAGGTTTTGAAAGGTCTTCTTTGGGACTCCAATTACAAAAGGCATCGGCGCCCTAAAATGTAAAAATTAGAGATACACAAGTTGTATTTATAGCCGATGACAATCCTTGTCACTGGCTAGAAATACATTGCTTTAAACAGTGGCGTACCTAGAAAAAAATTTCGGAAGGGGGCCCGACTTGGAAAAAAGTTTTGCCTTGAACCCTCTTATGTTTTTTCCGAAAAATTTGGGCAAAAACATGCCAAGAGAATTTTTTTCGAATTTTTCAAAAATCATCTTGGTCCTCTTTATGTTTTTCGCACTGCTAGGATCAAAAAATCTTTGCTGAAAAACATTTTTTAAGGAAAAAACCAGTGTCGCAGGCAAAATTTTTTTGCAACAATCATGCTTATTAGCTGAAAATGCTCAGAAAATTGTAATTTTTTAATAAAAAAAAATGTTAAATTTTTTTGTTGAAAATGGGTAATTTTGAACAATTTTGGTGAGATCCTTTAGTTAAAACAAAAATCAGAGCCGCGGGAGAAAATTTTTTTTGATAAACGCTCGTTTTTAATCTGAAAATGCTCAGAAAATTACAATTTTTGTAGAAAAAAGGAAAATATTGGACTTTTTTGATGAAAAAATAGAAAATTTGGGTCATTTCTGGTGAAGAATCGTTATGGGAAACCATTAGGATTTTTAGAAAAATTTTCGGGCAAAAACATAAGAGGGGACCTTTAAAATTTTTTCTGGTCTTTGGCCAGAATGGGAAGGGATCACCCCGGGCTACGCCACTGAGCCAATGACAGGAATGTCATTGGTTATAACTTGTGCATCCATAGCAAAAATGTAGGTAACACATAAAAACAATAATAAAAATCCTACATGAGCATATCCGTGAGATCACTGGGTAAAATAGGAATAAACAAGTTTTGCCTTAAAAAATCAAAATTTTT
>OZJO01000319.1:0-43100 GCA_900406225.1 Acrobeloides nanus
AAAAATAGCCAACTTCAAACGCGATTATCTCGACAACGATAACGATTCAGAATTTACTGTAAAACAAAAAATGCTCCATTTTCCATGAATTTTCCGAATATATATAAATTATGGCAAATTTCGCCAATCTAAAGAATTTTCAATTTTTAGCTTCAAGTTTTTGGCGACACTTTTTGGCATACTCCCACCTCTGTTCGAATTTTCGAGAAATCGTGTCTTAAAGCTCTAATACAGAGCTACTAAAAGCTGAGGAGAGAGAGCAGCTAGCTCCTTCCTGTAAAAAAATAGAGGCAAAAAAGTTATTTTCAAAGGCTAAAAAATACCTCCATTTTTTGGCGATTTGCTCTATAACTTTTTTTCTGATCAAGAAATGATTTTTGGTGTTTTCTACACAATTGTAACGCAGAATCTGAGCTATCCAAAATGTGGCTACTTTAGTCTGATAGGACTATAGAACCCCAGATATGGCTGTTTTAATGACACCTTGTCGAAATCCATGTGCGTCCTAGAAAAAAATTGCTGTACAGCCAAACTCAATACATAGACCTAGTGATTTTTTTCACAAAAAGTCATGAAATGGTCTATAATTTATGATTTTAAAACAAGAAATCAATTCTGAGAACTTTTTGAAAACTGTGCACTCATGTGGTTGAAAATGGTCAATTCTTACAGAAAATTGTGTTTTAAGTGTCAAAATTTTTTTAACTTTATGACTATTAAATTTTTAAACCTCGATAAGACTAAATGCATATTTGTCTGCTTCTTGCCATGAACCATATGATTTTAACGTGATTTAAATCATTTCTTATCTTGAAACAACAGAACTTTTGACGATACACTAGAATTTTCTATCAGTAAAATGTGAATTATTTCGAGAAGTTTCCATCAAATTTATGAAAAGCAAAATTTTTGTTTGGCCACCAATAAGGATTGAACCATCTTTTTATACATACATTGGAAGCCGAGTGCCTGCGGCGCTCCCGAGAACTCCAAGTGGCACTAGGGCAATTCTCACGAAGTACAATACTTTTTAAGAGAATGGGCGAAAGTTGCTGTAGCGAACATGAAACGTAGAGAAAGTTATAGTGCCGTTTTTTTCTATACATTTTTAATACATGTTTATCATTAAACTGTCTAAAAATGAATAAAAAAGTTTTCGTGTACCTATCTCTAAACATAAGACATACAATTGAAAGGCCAGTATACACATCTAATAGTTACTTGACTTTTTTCAAATTTCTTGTGTTCTGATGAAAACAAACAAGAATTACTGATAAAATAATTAGAATTGAACTCTATATTCACGAATTAGTTTGTATTGTTAAAGTATAAATAGAAAAGTAAAATGAATTCTCAGGGTGCGTTGATCCAATCATGCATACCTGCTTATCAGTTGTTCTATTATTTTTTTTAGGTAATTAAATTTTAAAAACTTAAATTAAAAAAATAATATTACATGCAAGCTCTTGGGGTTGCATTCCTTTTAGCTTTTATACCGGCTTAGTTACCCCTAAGAGGAGCATACCTCTAAAATGCTTATAAACTTTGTAATCCCTGAATCAGGGTCAGGGAAATTTTTCATGTCTCAAAAATTCGCACAATTGATTCCCCGCCTAGAAAAACAATAGTAAAATCGAAAATTTCATCAAAAAATCGACTTTTAGAGCCAAATATCAAGATTTTGAAGTTGGTTTTCACCTTTGAAAACCCCCGATTTTTTGAAAAGTATGCATATTTACACGAAAACAAAAAGTCTTATTCTCAAAAAGACCAATCGTATTCAGCATACATTTTTGCCTAATATTGAAAAAAAGTTGGTCGAAAAAGGATTTCTGGAGCCTCATGGATGGCAACAAGAGAAGATGCAATACTTGACGACCTAATACGTGTTTTCAGAAATAAATTTTAACTTTTAGCCTTCTTAGCGAATCTCAATGCTCAGAAACAATGCGTGCCAAAATATTACAATGGATGTAACGACACTGTTTGTATGAATTGTGTTTGTAATTCAACTTATTGCGATGAACTTACACCTCTAGGAAGCCTTGGATTAAATATTGCTGCGGTTTATACTACTTCCAGAAGTGGCAAACGTTTAGAAAGGACTACGCTACTATTTGATTCTTCAACAAGTATGATCTTCCCTCGTTTTGCACACAAATAGTTATTTTTTCCAGCACCATCATCGATTATAATAAAAACGAATGAAACAAGAAGAAATCAAACCGTTTTTGGCTTTGGTGGCGCATGGACTGATGCGGCAGTGCATAACATGAGAAGACTAAGTGATGGTGCACGTCTAAATTTACTAAATGCATATTTTGGTCCTCAAGGTATAACGATTGATATGAATTGCTAAAAATAAAGAAGAAATGTTTGTCACAGTGTGTGTCTGAGAAAAATTTCGCATAGACCCCAGGTTGCGTACCTTTGTGTTTGTTTCATACGCTAGGACAAGCTCAAAAACGAGAGATGAGAGAATTGGCTCAAATAGTGCTGAAGGCGCGTCGGTCAAAAATTTTCTATACTTTTTTCAAATGCACATCTTTCACATTGCTTCAAATTTTTAGGCATTGGCTATACAACTGGGCGTGTACCTATAGCTAGTTGTGATTTTTCATTAACTAATTTTTCCTATGCTGAGGTTCCCAATGACTTCAATTTAACGCATTTCGCATTAACGCAATATGACTATATTAAGGTAGACTAAACCGGAAAACTTGATCATTTTTCCTATAATTTAGATACCACTTATACTACAAGCGAAACAAATTAGCGGCGGAAAATTAAGGTTGTTTGCATCACCATGGGCTCCACCAGGTTGGATGAAAACAAATGACCAAATGCAAGGAGGGGCACCTTTAAAAGGTGAAGTCAATGGACCATACTACCAAACATTTGCTAATTATTTCGTCAGGTATTAAATATATAAGCTGGACACCGAGCGACTACGGAGCTCCTGAGCGGCGCTCAGGAACTCTTTAGACACTGAAAAAAGAATTGACTCTGGGTGGGATCGAACCCAGATCTTCATAAAGATAGTCTGGCTCTCTAACCACTAGTTTATGAGCGCCCCATTTGCGCGGGAAACGAAGTATATGCTTATTATATAAGAAGATTAAGTTCAAACGGCTGGCGAGATTTAGCATTTGATACAAAATTTACATGTCTGGGTTTTAGATTTTTTGAAGAATATGCCAAAAATAATGTTACTTTCTGGGGTGTTACTATGGAAAATGAACCTGGAATGGGTTTGAAACCAGATTATCGTAACGAAGCATTGTTTCTTAATTCTACTATGGAATGGTATAAAAAATTTTGAATATAAAATTAAACTTTCCTTTTAGTGATTTCGCTAAAGGTGCTTGGGGACAAGCTCTTCGAAACAACCCAATTACGAAAAATTTAAAACTTATGATTATGGATGATAATCATTTTAGTTATGATGAGCAACATAATCGTTATGATGGAGTCCAACGCTATGCAGCAGATGTAAGACAATTATTTGAACACAACCAGTTCATTTTTTATCAATACCCCTCCCCACTTTTGTAGGGTAACCAGAGAAAATTTCCGTATTACCTTCAAATTAGCGCGAAAATAATTTTAATTTTTACCAGGAGTTTTCAATTTTCTTCATACCCTACGTATAGCAAAAAGATTCCAAAAATCGAGTTTTTCGCAAAAAGTACAACCCCTTCCTTAGGGTCGGCACAGGTTTGAACATTCTATCGTACGACGGCCCCACAAGCTATCGTACGAAGTCATCGTACGATCGTAAAAGTACGATGAAATCGCCACAAGCTATCGTACGATCGTACGACGCAGTACGATGGCATCGTACGAAATTTCGTCGTACTCGTATGATAGCTTGTGGCCATTTCGTCCGTCGTACGATAGCTTGTGCCGACCCTTACCCCACCCCTCTACACACTCCTTAGTCCGGTCCCAGTCATTCCTCATCATGGAAAAGTGATGAGCTGGATCCAGGGACGGAGATGTGGCAGTGTTGGAGGTCAACAAGTGCTCAATTTAACCTATGGTTAAAAACGGAGATTTAAATATTAAAGAATATTTTTTAGGTTTACGGCGATCCAGAAGCTAGTAAAATAGTTGACGGGATAGCGATTCATTGGTATTCCGATGGAACTCAACCAGATACAGATTCTTTAATCGCGGCACATGAAAAGTATCCCGATAAATTTTTATTGTACACTGAAGTATTAATTCTTCCTTTTCTTAACCTCTTTTACTTTAAGGCTTGCAATTTGAATGCTCCAGTATTTGGTTCATGGCAAGAAGCAGACAACTATGCATTTAGTCTTATCGAAGTTTGAAATTTTAACTGTAACAAAATTAAACAAATTTAGACACTTAATAGTTGGGTTATTGGTTGGACTGATTGGAACATGTGTCTAGATCCAAATGGTCAACCTAGTTGGATCNGTTTGAAATTTTAACTGTAACAAAATTAAACAAATTTAGACACTTAATAGTTGGGTTATTGGTTGGACTGATTGGAACATGTGTCTAGATCCAAATGGTCAACCTAGTTGGATCGATTCGCAATTAGAGTCACCAATCATCGTCAGCAACGTTTCAGACGAATTCGAAAAACAGCCAATGTATTATGCTTTAGGACACGTCGCGTATGCTTCATTTTTAGTTGCCTTAAAAAGTTTTATTGTTTCAGAAAGTTCATTGTTCCCAATTCCACCATTATTGGACTTGAATGGGAAAACCCAATTCCTGAATTAATCGGAACAGCTGCTATTACGCCAACTGGAGAACATGTTATTTTCTTAAATAACCGAGATAATTCTACAAGCCATACAGTTACTGTTTATAATAATAAAGGTGGTTGGACCAGTTTGACACTTGAACCAAGATCTTTTACTACAGTTGTTTATAATGTGACAGGAGGTATGTCGGATATGCTGGCACACGTGCCAACCTCAACATGTGACGTGCCCATGGGCACATGTGCCAGGTGTGACGTGACGTGCCGGCACACGTCACCGTTAACCTCTGGTTTTTGACTATGCCGAATTATTTTCAACAAAATTTGGATAAATAAAAATTACATAAGGGTCCTTCCTTATGATCTTGGTTGGTGCCCTCCCCTATTCAACCCTTCTCCCTACTTCATGAGGGGAGATACCCCTAGAATACCATTTTCTCGACACGATTATCTACTACAAATTAACTAATATAAAACTTTTAGATTGTGCTTGTCCCGCAGGTAACTGGTATCAATCCATTACAGATTCATGTAATTGCTACAATTTTATACAAACTCCAAAAGATTGGCAAAGTTCTAATAATGACTGTCGACAACAAAATCCCAAAGCAAGTTTAGCAAGTATCGACTCGGCTTTCGAGAATAATGAAATTTTAAGTAAATTAAGTATTAACGTTATATATATTTAAAAATTAGGTGTCCTAAAAAATCAAACAAGTTGTTCACAAGCCTTTATTGGATTAAAGCAAACCAGTAATTCCTGGTCATGGATTAATAACGATACTTCCGTCTACCGGAATTGGAGATCAGGTAAGCATGACTAAAACTTTTGAAAAATAAAAAAGTTTTTCAGGATACCCCTCTAGTAATAGCAACAATATATACAGTCAGTTGAATATGGCTGATGGAAAATGGACAAATATTGATGGAACAGCTCAAGCATGCTATGTTTGTGAAGTCAGAGCATAAGCATTATGCTTCGAACATCATAAAAATATAAATTTATATAAAGCTATTTTTGTCATTTTTGAATATAAACAAAAACTCAAAGATCAAAAGGTTAGACTAACATAGGGTTATCTTAAAGTCCGTGTACCTATAGTTTTATGCCAAAAAATTTTTTCCAAATTGGGGGGGGGGATAGATCCCCCTTGGTAAAATTGGCCCCCTGTCGCTGGATTCTACGTTCCTGGTCTGCACAGACAAATTTACACGTTTATAGTAGTAGATATATGTATATATATAGATAACATAAAACAGAATAATATATCCTAGGTATTTGAAGACCATCGATTTTGAAACACTGATATTTCTGTGCGTTTTCTCTTCAACGAATATTTGTCCACATTTCTCATCCAATAAGTCATTTCTTGTTCAATTTTTTGCCCAGTTTCGAAAATTTTCTTCTCAGCCTCGTCGAATTTTTCGGGTTTCCTTGAAGGATCTACTGATTCGCGAACGATTTTCTCGCATCGTTGGTTGAAAGAGTCCAATAGAGCACCAGCTATTTCTTTTCCTTGATTACCACCGACTTGTCTAAAAAAATGTGGTTATTGGATTCAAAATCTAAATTTTGAGCTCAAAATTTATCCAAAATCAATTTTTGAGTTAATATTTTGTAAAATCCTGATCGGGTATGCCTAAAAGGCGGAAGTGAAATTGTCAACTCGGACTTGGTTAGTTGGATGTATTTGGCGAGTTATGACCAATACAGTAAATGCTCGATAAGCGGGCATCCCTTTAAGCGGCCCCCCTCAAAAATTCGATAAACGGGCCCCCTCCAAAATTTGATAAGCGGGCCCCCTCGAAAATTCGATAAACGGCCCCCCCCCCCTCTAGGGTGGCCCGCTTATCGAGCGTTTACTGTAGTGGTTTTTTGCAGCGCCTAGCGATTTTCGCCCATCTACACCCGCTAACGCTTTTACCGCTCCCGCTTATAGGTGTTTAAATGGGCGAAAATCGCTAACCGCAGTGAAAAAAACTATACTTGATCATAACTCGCCCGAATACAATCAACTAACCAAGTCCGGATTGACAATTTCACTCTCGCCTTTTAGCATTCCCGCCTTTTAGGCACACCCATATTGACCTAGACAAATGCATTCCAAGTTTATAAAAATGTCGTCCATTTTCGATAGCAGTAAAATTGAAAGTCTTCGCATCTGCTCTTAAAGCATCTCGATTTGATGGATTAAATATTCGCGGAACCGACACCTAAAAATCTATGTTTATTTAGCAACCACACTCAAAAATCCATACATTTAGGCCCAAACCAGGCAAAAACCAAGCCGGAACTTCTGTTTTGAAACCTTTTTCCGGGATCGAATCTGGCGCTTTTTGACCAATTAATGAAAAAAGTTCTGTAAAAATATGTTGGAAAAGTACAAGAATCAAAAAAGCACCTTTTGGTGTATCTTTCCTAAAAACTACAGCTACATTTGAATTTATCGCCAGAATAGAGTTCACATCATAATAATCTTCATCAACATCAATCGTATTTTTGAGTAAATCCATTTCTAAGTTAAGATTTTTTTTAATAATTTTCATTGAAAAATGTATCAAACACACAGCGGACCAGACTGGGCCAAAATGAAAACTCTTTAAAAAGCCATGAAGCAATTGTTCAATGGTAAAATTTTTTTTAGTAAAATGTCTAATCGCCTTCGTTCTTTAAAAATTTTCAAATCAACAAAATCAGAGAATTCTTAAGCATTATTTGTAAATCAAAACTTCTCTTTTAGCGCATGCATGAATTTTTCGCGCATTTCGGAAAGGAGTAATCTAGATATTACGTTTTCATGTTGGGGGGGGGGGGGTCAGCCCTCTCCACAAAAAGTTGATAACACTAGTGCATTTTGATAACATGGGGTATAAAAATCCGAAAAAATTGATAACGTAATATCTGGACAGTCCCACATTGAAACAAATTTTGCCGCGTTCAAATATTTCGTCCCACTATCAAGATGCTTTCAAATAAGGAAAGATAGATAAAAATGACCCGCACACATTCAATGTTAGGATCCGGAGTTTTAAAGCAAAAAATGACCCGAAAATTGAAAATTTTGGTTAAAAATGGTTAAATGTCAATGAAAAAATTACTTAAAAACGGTCGATTTTGCCCAAATTTTCGATAAAAAAAGACATTGCGGGGTTATTCAATTTACGGGGCGGGGTTGCGGGATTTTCAAAAATGTGCGTGCGGGTTGCGGGGCGGGGATTTTTCTTAAAACATGGTGCGGGCGGGATCCCGCCCCGCGCGCATCCTTACTAAGGATACGGCCTATTTCATTAGGGCAAGAATCTTGTCCTAATTTATATTAAGACAGAAAAATTAGGACAACATTGAAATAGGACACTTGTCCTAATTCTTGAAATATGCAATAGTTGCCTGAATTTCAATAAAATCGTGTTTATTAAACCGTGTAATCGCTTCAATAAACACGATTTTATTGAAATTCAGGCAACTTATTCGCTGAAAAGGTGTTTTCTCGTCCAGAATTGTCAAGAAAACACGTTTTTAAAATGTCAAGACTTTTGCCCCCTTGGCGAGGACTTTTTGCCCCTTTGGCCAGGACTTGTTGCCCCTTAGGCGAGGATATACCGCCCCTTTGTCGAGGACTTTTGCCCCCCCCCCTTGTAGTTGTATTGTGCCAAAAACACATAAAAAATATTTTCACCGAGAATGGCGTGCGGCCCCTCATAAAAATTCGTTTTGAGCATTGAAAACTGCTTATACGATATCTCATAACTCAGCGAAAACTATATGAATTTCGGAACGGTTTGATCTAAAAAATAAACTACAACTCGAGATCTACAAAATAAAAAAAAGTTTTTGAAAAGCTAAACTCTCAAATTTTTAAAATGCATTTGAAATTTATGTCATTTTTTTGAACTTTCAAGGCTTATAATTTTTTATAGTTAAAGTAATTGTTTGAGATCTTAGTCCCAAAATGCGTGTAACGAGGTGTAGAACAAAAAGTATGGAGAGCTTTTTTTAAATTTGTATCGAAAAATTAATTTTTTCTTGAAAAAATCGAAAAATTTGGCCTTTCTTAACCTTTCTCGATATTTTTTCCTCTTTTTTAAATCTAAAATGGAAAAAGCTCTCGATACGTTTTTTATAAACTCATGAAAATTTTGACACCAAGGTCACGAAAAATGGTTGAGCCTATAAAAAGTTATAAGCCTATGAAGTATCGTTTCTAGTGACTTTTATCTTTAGAGGGTATAACTTTTCCTAGTTTAGAGCTTTTGACATAAAATCGTTTCTACGAACTAGAACAACATTAGACATAGCTTTTTTTTTACCAAAACAACCTTCTAGAAGTCATTTTAGGGGTCAAAACTTCAACTAATCGTTGAAAAAGCGTCAGTAGCGTATTAGTAGGCCGGCCCCAAGAAATTCGAAAAAATTTTCCTGATGTCCCCCCCTTATGTTTTTGTCCAAAATATTTAAATTAAAGAAATATTATGATTTTTCATCAAAATGTCCAAAAAATTTCATTTTTTCAAAAATCGTGATTTTCTGGGCATTTTCAGCATAAAAACGACCATGCAAACAATTTCTCGCCTGCGGCGCTGTTTTTTTGGCTAAAACTTCAAGAATTAAACAACAAAATTTCGAAAAAACAACATAAGAGAGGGACCAAGGCAATTTTTGGATAAATTAGTAAAAAAAATCACAAGGGGGACCCTTATGTTTTTCCAAATTGATGTTTTTGAAAATGACGATTGTCAAAAGAACTACCAGATATCAAGTTCCTTTTATTCATATATTTTTTTATTATCAATAACTATTATGAAAAAAGAAAATTTTATTACGAAAATATCAAAAACAATTTTTGCAAATTAAAACAAAACAACAATTTTTTGGAAAGTCTCCTTGAGATATTATTTTGTCCATTTGGCTACATTGTCAGCTCCATAATGGCATTGACAAGGTCGTTGTCCGTTTTCTTAAGGGCACGAATTGCTTTGTTGCGCGAGACGTTTGCTTGCGACATCACAAGTTCAATGTCTTTTTCTTCCATCCCTGTTGTATCAAGCTATAAATGAAGGTGTAAATGATATCAATTGGGAGAATCTTACATCTTCACCGTCGCTTTCCTCTTCTTGTGGAGCAGCCAGGCGAGCAGTTGGAATAACCGATGGTGGTTTAAGATTCTCAACATCAGTTATTTGAGCATGTTGAGAAAGATCTTCTATTTTGGCTTCACCGAATACGATGTAAGTATCTGAGCCAGGGCTCTTGTAGACATCGGGCTTGTTGATGACGAAAAGGATGCTCTTGGATTTACGAATGCAAACGCGAGAGACTCCATGGACTGGCTTGAGTCCAAGCTTACTAAAGAGCTTGCGAGCCTTCTTTTCGGAACGAGATTGTTTGGCACCCTTATCTGCTACCTATAAATTTTGAGTCATTGTAGTCATACACAGGCAAGAGGTCCGAAAAAAAATTTGCGAGGTCGTCTGAAATTTTTTTGCAAATTTTATGATATTTGTTCGAACATTTTTGGAAATATAAGGGTAATTTCTAAAAAATTTGGACATTTTTTGTGAATAATCATAATGGGGGACCATTATGATTTTTGTTTTAAAATTTTATGTCGATCTATTATTTCAGTTTTATTATAACAAATTTGAACCTGTTCGCTAAGACCAGCTGCTTCAGCGACCTTCTTTTGTTGCTCAGTAACTTCACCTTCTTCGAGTTCTGGCATCTCTTCATCAGAAGAAGAGCCATCATCAGTGGTAGTCTTTTTCAACTCGTCTTGTTCTTGATGAGGGGCCTTATCAGTTTCAGTAGCCATGTTTGTTTATCTTTGTTAGTTATGAAGTAAAACTAAAATATACAGGGTGTTCCCAAAAAAGCCGCCATTTGAGCATTTTTTCGAAAATTAAAAAAATTCTCCAAAATGACTCTTTAGGAGTATTTTTATACAAGAAATCGATTGCGCGCATTGAAAAATCATAAAAATGCTTTGACTATGAAATATGATTTTTTGTACTTCCTTAGCATTTTCAAGAAAAATAAATACCAAGGAAGTAAAAAAGGNAAAAATGCTTTGACTATGAAATATGATTTTTTGTACTTCCTTAGCATTTTCAAGAAAAATAAATACCAAGGAAGTAAAAAAGGATATTTCATAGTCTATGAAACGTTTTTATGATTTTTGATGCGCGCAATCGATTTCTCGCATAAAAATACCCCTAGAGTCATTTTGAGAAGTAAAAATTTTAGCTAAAAAATGCTCAAGTGGCAGTTTTTTGAAACACCCTGTAAATAAAATCACATAAAATAATTAAGCATCATAATGAAATATAGCATTTGGTTTTAATCAATCAATATTGGGTAATTTATTTATTAAGTAAAAATAAACCGAATTAGAAACTCTAAATTAGACAGTAGAATAGACAAGTGAATTGAATCTTTCGCATTTCATGTCACATGATATTGGAAAGGAACCAACTAATGTTTTAATACATACACATAAAAGATGTACCATAAGCCAAAATATGTGATTTGGATATAGTCAAGGTTTTTGAAATATCACTAATGTTTGAAGGAAAAAGATATCTCAAAAATTTTTCACGAATAATTTTTATCAAGTGAGTCAAAATTAGCCCAAAATTTTAAACACTACGATTGATTTTCTAATTTAAACAATTGAAATAAAAGAAAGGTATTTATCAAAGTTCGAAAATGCTAATATTGCATCGAAAAATTCGAATTTAGTCTTTTATATATTTTTTGCTTTCGTTGCAATATTAGGCAATTATAAAAATGTTATAGTTTTTAAGCAAAAATTTACTCTTTAAATAAATATTTTAAAATAGATCCCTAATTAGAATAACGTCATCTGATCCCCGAATACGCTCCAGAAACATTACAGAGTGTTCAAAAAAACCGCCATTTGGTCATTTTTGGAAAAAATTTTCCAAAAAAATGTTTCTCCAAAATTAATCATTAGGGGTATTTTTATGTGAGAAATCGATTTCGCGCATTGAAAACGCCTCCCAGGCAATGAAATATATGATTTTCATATTTTTTTCAGTTAGTTTCGGTAGGAATTACTACTTGAAAATACGAAAATTGGTATTTTATTTCATGGTTTGAGAGGCGTTTTCAAGGATTTTCGATCGATTTTTCACATAAAAATTCCTCTGAGTCATTTTGGAGAAAAAATTTTTTGCCAAAAAATAACCCAAATGGCTGTTTTTCTGTACTTAATCATGGATCATGATTTAAACCATGATTAAAATCAGGTTTCTGGAACGCATCAACGATCTCCCAGGCATGTATGGATACCCCTATATAGAATATACTGAAAATTATGCATAAAACTTCTAACATTTTTAATTATACAATTTTTTAACACACAAAAATCACAATCTATAATTTTTTACTTAGATATCACAGTAATTCTCTAAAAGACAAACAAGAGAATGACTAAACACATTTTTTCTACATAAAATAGGCAAAAATAAACAGAACACAAGCTGTATAACAAAAAAGTTCATTATAGATTTATATAACTTGTATTCTGCGGAAGTCAAATTCACACATATAAAAAATAGGTTGTTTAATACNAAACAGAACACAAGCTGTATAACAAAAAAGTTCATTATAGATTTATATAACTTGTATTCTGCGGAAGTCAAATTCACACATATAAAAAATAGGTTGTTTAATACAGAAATTATTCATTTCCAAATCCTTCAGTCATCTCAATAGCTGAAGTAAGCTTCTCTGAGAGCTGTTCAAAAGATCGGTAAGGGGGCAGATCCAAGCGATTGAAACAAGTATGCGAGCGAGGCAACCAATTTTCTTTACCAACACGTTCGATGCAGAAAAGTTGAGGTCCTGTGCTGCCGATTAATTCAGAAAAACCACCAACTGGTACTCTGCATGTTCCTGTTACGAATTGGAGAAGCTTCGAGCGCTTTTCCTTAAAAAAATAAAAATTTATGTCAACAAATTTAACTTAAAATGTCCAATTTTGTGACAAAAATTAATATTGATTTTTAAGTCAAAATTTGAATAAATCCTAATTTTTAACTCAAAAATGTGTTTTTCTAAATTCCTTACTTGATCCAAAGATCGCACAAACTGCCAAAACCAAACGACTTGTTTACTCTGTGGAGCATAATGTCTATATACAGTGTTTCTTTGCCAATCATCCACGTCGATTTCTTGCATTCCACAGAGTAAGAGTTCCAATTCACGTTCGTCGAAGTAGTGTAACCACTCGAGTGGGAAAACCGAGTTGAAGCCATTAAAGAAGGCTCGAGTTTGTTGCTCAATGCCTCGATTAAAACGCCATTCGACCAGGAGTTCAATGTACTCTTCTTTGTTGCTTTCGCCAACCTGAAAAATGAAAGTCAATTTTTAAATATGTAAATTTTTTAATAATTTGTTAAGTTAAATTTTTTTGGACCCCAAAACCAATTTTAAAAACATCCAAACTTTGGATTCTCAAAATTTGAGGAAACAAATTGAGCCAAAAATTTTTTAGGGGCAATATTTCAGTCCCCAACACCTTTGGAGTACAAAATAAGTATGCCATAAATTTTAAGAACAAAAATCTCACAGGAATATCTCTTCCACCCTCTTTCAATTCGTGCGTCTTAATTTCTCCCAACAATTCATAATCCACCACAAAGTACAGCTCCATATCACACTCCTCTATATTATTATCCTTTATCCATACAATCGAGTTGTACATTTCCGCATCGACTGACTCCAAATCCTTCAAGGTTATCTTCTTATTCAACATCTTCTTATAGAATGGTAAGGTGAATCCGCTGTAGATGAATTTCCCGTGAAATAGGGCCTAAAATTTGGAAATTTCAATTTTTGATGACTAAAACTTGCCATGGCAATAAAACGTCCAATAAATTCAAAATATTTCAAATGATCAGGATTTACAAACGAAGCGGGATTGATTTGAAGACTGTAGTTGGAGCTACCCGCATACATGAATAGACAATACATTGGGTTTAGAACTTCGTGTGAGAGCAAAAAGAACCATTCTCTGAAAAAATAACAAGTTTGTTACTCACAACATTGAAAGAAAAAACTAATTTTTAGCCTATTTTTGATCCAAAAATATTATATGAAGTTTAGCTCAAAATTGCTTTTGGCAATTAAAAAATTACTGTTAGGCTTTATAAATTTGTGTTTCAGCCCTCGACTCTTATCATGAGCTTTAATAGCAAAGCTTCAGATAAGATCAGATGTGTAGTAAACTTTAAGAGCTATAAACATCATCAACACAAACTATTCAAATGAGGTAAAAATTGGTAAAGGGTAAAAGCCTTAGAGTTATTCTAATTTTAGTGGATGAAAAATTACCTAGCAATTCCACCATAATCTAATCCATCCTCTCCTTTAAATTGAATATACAAGCGACGACGAAGATCAACCGCATTCTTTCTCATAATCTAAAAAATGAAAGTGTTGATTCAAAATTAGCTCACAAACAATTTTAAATAAGTGGCGTAAATACGTTGGTGCACGTGCACCACCCATCATCGGACAAAAACCAAAAAAAGATAAGGGTTCCACCTTATATTTTTACTCAAAAATTTTTTAAAATCATATTGGTCTCCCATTATGATTTTTCATCAAAAATGTTCTAATTTTCCAACAAAAATCGTAATCTTCTGAGCATTTTCAGCTTAAAACAAGCATTTTCCACACAAAAAATTTGAAAAACGTAAAAATACCCTATGGTAAAAAAAGATAAATATTTTTTAATAAGTGTACCACCCATCTGAAGGAGCTAGTTACGCCATTGTTTTGAATAAAAAATTTATACATTTAAGCTCAAAATTGGCTCAGAAATAATTGGTTTAACTTTTTTTTTTCTTCAAATTTTGTAGCCGATATAAGCTGACAATTTTCGGCATAATATACCAAAAATTGCGGATTAAACCAGCCAATCATTAATTTTGCAGATGCTTTTAACTTTAACCGACAAAAAATAAGTGGCTAAAGGGGTATTCATCTGCTATTTTTTCACATTCTAAAAATCCAAACCAACCTCTTGGAATGAGTCTTCGAACAAATTATTCCGCGATACAGTAATTTTTACATGATTAGGAACACCATTTGACTAAAAATTTCCACTGTTTCAAAAAAGTTTTAAAGACTTACCAAACATAAATATCGAAATTGAGCAATTTTGAACTTAAAAGTCTTATCCACAGCCATAGGAAGACCCGAAATGCCAAATGGACCCACTGGTTTACCGGTTCTTGGATGGTTATATGTAGTAGTTTTCGTGTTATGGTCGATAAAGAATGGTATGCCCTGTTCAGTGACCCGCATTTCCCAGCCTTCTGGTAAAGGTGCATCGTGGAGACTATAAATATGAGTGTAATAAAAAAGAAAAAACTATAAAAATAGAATAAACAGATAAAATATGATAAATGTAGCCAAGGTGCACGGGGGGACTGTTCCCTCTCCATTTCGTCGTATCAAGGCCAAAGTTTAAAAACATATTTGGTGCTCCGCGCCAAAATACATGTTTTTTGAAGTATGGCGTTATTTTTTCACAAAATTGTTTAATTTTAATCAAAATTCTTCAATATGACATGAATTTTTGTTTTATGACATAATTTTTTAATCAAAAATGATAATAAAAATTTCCAAAACAACATGATTTTTCATTAAAAATGCCCAAATTTTGCTATTTTTCCATCAAAATTGTCCAAATTATTCCTATTTTGCTACAAAAATCGTAATTTTCTGAGCATTTTCAGCTTAAAAAACGTTTTAAACAATTTTCGCACGCGGCGCTGTCTTTTAGCTAAGAATTTTCAGCAAGAAAATTTTTGATAATACAATAAAAAAGATAAATATTTACCCTTGAGTCCTTGGATCTTCCCATTGAGTTGTACGATTGATATGGTTTACAAAATATTGGCGCCCAGTATTTGGGTCTTCACGGCGCTCCCATCCTTCTGGTAAAGCCCCAAGTGGATCATCGTGATTCTAAAAATACAAACATTTAATATTTTTGCAAACAAAATCCAGAATACCTGATAAAGAAAACGTTGTTCCCACTGGTGCAAAGCTTGTTCCCGTCCGGATTGCCATTGTTCATGGGCGACCAACATATCCGCAGTGGGACGTTGCCAGGTGGTAGTTCTCGAGTTATGGTCGACATAATAGACACGTCCTCGTGGATCGCGACGCATTTCCCAACTAAAAAATATATATTTAAACAAAAAATGTACAGGGTGAGTAAAAAACCGCACTTTTGAGATCGGNGAAAATTTTTTTTTAAATCGCTTGAAAATACCCCCTTATGGGTAATTTGGAAAATTTTCACCAAAAAACGCAAAGTGCGGTTTTTTTGGCTCATTCTGTACACGATAATTTTTTAAATTTGAAAAAATTTGTAGCAGGAGTAAGCTGACAATTTTAGGCATAATAACCAAAATTGCGGATTAGACCAACAAATTGATCTTGCAGAAACATTTCTTTCACCGCAAAAATTACGGATAAAGGGTAAGCATCTGCGTTATTCCAGTCAAATCGATATTTTCGATTTTTGTCAGTCAACGAATTTTTTCAGAAAATTGTTCATTTTCCAAATCTAGTCAAACACCTACCCTGGAGGTAAAGGTGTGCTACTTGGCCTTTCCCACGTTGTACTTTTCGTGTTATGATCAACATAATAAGTTCTTCCATATGGATCATGGCGCATTTCCCATCCTTCTGGTAGCGGTTCATCATGCGGATTCGTAATCCCTTGAGATGGTGGAATAATCGTATCTCTGCTACTCGGCTTTGGTGCACCCGCACTAGTTGGCACTGATCTCTGGCGACTAACATTATTCGAATAGCCACTTCCCATGCCGGTCGATGTGGATGCTTCGCCTCCATGACTTTCCGACGCAGGTCTGTGTCCTGAAAATGGAAGGTTAAAAATAAAGTAAAGAAAAATAAGTGTATTTATAATAATTTCGAAGCTAAATTTTAATGATCCATGACCAAAGCAAAAAATAATACAAATTTTAACATGCCAAAAAAGTCCTAGATCAATGGCAAAAAACTTAACCTGTTTGTTTTTTCGAAAAGATACCCATAAAAGTCTAAAATTAGCAAAAAAGATTAAAATGTATGAATGAAAAACTTTAAGAGACGATATCTCGAAGGTTCTTATTTTAAGAGTACAAATCTTTTTTTTGAGCAAATTTTATTAGAAAATCTTATTTTTTACTTGAAAAAATGAGAAAAATCTTATTTTTTTCACTGTTTTTTAAAGAAATTCTTATTTTTTGCTAATTTTTCAAAAATTTTTTATTATTTTCATTCTTCGGACTTGGTCACCCTGGTTAGAGATGACGGGGTAATCTATGGACTTTCTCCCATTATGGGGGGATAATTATTTATGCATTTTTCTCATTTTTTCAATAAATTTTTGGAATTTTAGAGGAGGGGTAGTTACCCCATTTACGGCACTGGGACCAAGGTGATTTTTGTCGAGTTTTCAAAATTACCTTGGTCTCTTCTTAGTTTTTTCGTGACTATAGGTGCGAAATTTTTTATTGGAATAAACTTATAAACTGAAAACGCTAAAAATTTTTACGATTTTTGGTAAAATTGTTCGCGCGGAAACGGGCAAGACAAGAACAAGCTTGCTCTTGTCTTGCCCATGTTTTCAAATTTTCTTGCTCGAATTTCGTCTTGTGTTGCTTCAGTCTCTAATAGTACCCCATGATTTTTCACCAAAAATGACCAAAATTTGGATCAGGATCATCATCACCGTTATGAAAAAATAGAAGAAGACCATTAGAGTGCTTACTATTTGAGCAGTGCGAGTTTTGTGTACTAATTCTCGTACTTTTAATCAGTACGAAAAATTTTTGATGAATTGCAAACATTACGAACATACTATTTTTGCCCCTTGGAAATAGTACGCTCGTACAGTTTGTGAATATGCGAATTTAAAAAAGAAAAATGCCTTCGTAGGGTACTTTTGGTACGAGAATTAGTACGCAAAAATCGTACTGTTCAAATAGTAAGCAACCTAAGTAAAAAAATTTTGATTTTTCGACAACGGGGTGGTCCCCTTAAATCAGAGCCTGTGGGCAACCAGTCGCAAGGACAAACATCATGAACAGGAAGTATAACTCTTCGTACGACACTTCGTACAAATATTTTTCGTACGAACTTTTCGTTGCCTGATTATCAATAAAATCCGTTTATTGACACGGAAAAATTTAAATCAACTTACAAGGGNATACTTTTCGTACGAATTTTTCGTACGAACTTTTCGTTGCCTGATTATCAATAAAATCCGTTTATTGACACGGAAAAATTTAAATCAACTTAGTCCATTTTTTTCAAAAACGACCAAAAAAATTTTTTTCATATAGGTAGCCCCCTGTTTAGAATAAATTTTTTTGAAAAATTTCCCTGACCCCCTAAAAATTTTAAAAAAATGAAATTTTAGAAATGCGATTACAAATTATGATATTGTCATAACGCGAGATTTACTCGGAGTCCATTAAAAAAAATTTTTGGTCGTTTTTGAAAAAAATGGACCAAGTGGATTTAAATTTTTTCGTGTCAACGGATTTTATTGATAATCAGACGATTAGTTCGTACGAAGAATAATTGTACAGAACAATTGTACGAAAAGTTCGTACGAACCGCAATTGTACAAAAAGTTATACTGCCCGCGAACATCCATCGCAACCATCACAGGACATCTGTCAACTAGGATCGTATCCGAGGATGTTTAGATGTCATTGGGAGACAACAATGTTCGTGACGGATGACGGTTGTCATTGGTGACGGTTATCCGTGACGGATGTTCTGTGATGATTGACTCCGGTGACGGTTGTCTTGTTCCAAAAACTTATCAAATTTTTTTACTAAAAAGAAAATTTTCCTTTTTTCACCAAAACATCACTTTTTTGCCAAAAATTGTCATTTTCTGAACATTTTCAATTCCCGATCGGGATTGGGTTCGGGACTTCAGGCGTCGAAGTCGGGAGCGATAAAAGTCGGGAATCCCGGTCCCAATCCCCGCGCGACCTTATTTCAAATTTTTGAAATAATTTGCGATTTTTTACTAGCAGAATATGTGCACTGCAGAATTTTAACATGCAAAACGGAATTATAATTTTGGGGATCCTACTGAAAAAAAAATCCAATTGGCTCCACTAAACAGGATCGACTCTTTGCCCTTGGTAAGCTTTTGCGGCAATAGGACGGAATGCACCGCACGGTTTTTATAGGACTGAACGCACAATGAATGAGCGTACGGATTGAGTGCACAAGGACTGAGTGCACAAGGACTGAGCGCACAGACTGAGTGCACGGACTGAGCGCACATTTTCCTTCAAAAATGTGCGCTCAGTCCGTGCACTCAGTCCGTGCGTTCAGTCCTATAAAAACCGNGACTGAGTGCACGGACTGAGCGCACATTTTCCTTCAAAAATGTGCGCTCAGTCCGTGCACTCAGTCCGTGCGTTCAGTCCATGCATTCAGTCCTTGTGCGCTCAGTCCTTGTGCACCCAGTCCGTGCGCTCGCACTTTGTGTGGTGCATTCCGTCCTATTGCCGCTTTTGCCAATATAGATCATTTGATTTTTAGACGGAGTCTCGAAGAATTAAGAGACATCCTAATTTGATAGTTGAGTCATTTGGGAATTGAATTTTTGCAGTACCTGCACTTCTACGGCGTGTGTATTCAACATTTCCAGTTAGGCTAACTTTTACTTCACCAGCTTTACTGTTATCTTTCCCAACAAGTTGAATGGCAATCTTAGTGTTGTCGACTTAAAAATTTTAAGATTTTTGTGATGAAAATATGAAATCTCACATTTTCCATTATCCGATTCCTTTTTGAGCCAGTGAGACAATTTGATAGTCTTTGAACCTAACATTGTATCATCAAAAACCTTGGCTTTGCAAATCGCTTTAAACTCCAATACTGAAGATTCACTAACATAAATAGTGAATGATTCATCCCACTGTGGTGAACTTGTCTTCTTCTTTACAGTGGTTCGTTTAGCAACCCCATCCGAATCAACTATCAGCTCCAAATATACATCTGGCATCTTACTGAGAAAGCCACCGACTCCATGGAGTTTGGCAGAGATTACTAAAAATTAGAGGGATGATAAAATGAGATGAAAAATATTTTTTACTCGTTATAGTAATTGGGGAAACCTTCGACGATTGAACGCCATTAACGCCATTACTTGTGGTAGAATTGTCGTCAACAGCCATGAACTTATTGAGCAATCTATAGAAATGAGAAAAATGCTTTTATAATTGTAAGAAACGCGAGGAAGAAAACGAAAATGTTTTGGTCAGCCGTACTTGATAAAATGTGAGATTTTTTGTGACAAAGAAAAACGAAAAACAACTTTTTGTATGTGCTAAAAATCGAATAAATTATTTTTGTGATCAAAATTTTGTAAACGCCTTTATCACTATTTCACGAAAAATAAACATATATATAGCCTAAAACTACAATTTTGTTAACAGGTAATAAAATTTCATTGGAACACAAACAAAACACACCTCCCACACTTATCACTATCCCGTCATGCAATACCCTAAAATTTTCCTAAAAATGCTTGATTCATAAACTAAACAACATTACAGCAAAAAGAAAAGAGTACAAAAAACAGCGCGTCTCAGCACGGTGACTCTCTTACGAAAGTGATTTTTTATTTTTTGACTATCTTGCTACACTGAGTACCGTATCCATTATCGATTAAAAGTTGAGTTAAGTTTGGAAATTGAGACGATCTTGAAATTCCAGATTTTTTCCCGGTCTGCCAAGATTAATTAACTGGCTTGGCGTAATGTCGTTTTTATAGTGATTCATAAATTTTTGATGCCCTTAGATGGAAACCTGATATGTTCGGAAAAGGATAGATGAAGTCTTAAAAATATGGTCTAGTTGAGGTCAAAATGCAATTTCTTGCTACCCAAACGGCATATTATATCAAATCGATTAGGACAATCTTGAAATGCTGTCGTAGTACAAGTTGTTTAAGTGTTGTTGATCATTCTGGTAGGTCATCAAATATCAGTTTAGGCAATTTTGAACCTATTTTAGGCCTTGCCGATGAACCCGACATCCATATCATCGGTGATATCCGCACCTTTATTGGCAAAATCTATGTCGAAGGCATTTATTACCTCCTTGTCGTCGTTGAACAATCTTCTATAGGCAAATATGGTCCAGCACAGGCTGAAATTTTTCGCATTGATAGAGTAGCGGCGATCCCAGTGATCAACAATGGGAGGATTGATAGGAGTTTTCTTGACGGGAGCATGAGTACGATAGAAAAATTGAAAAACTCCCAAAAGAAATTGATGAAATTTGTTTCGGATAAGATTGCTGCTGGTCAGAAGATGCTTATTGATGAAATATTAAAGTTGTTTAATGCAAATGGGGATTTTTATTATTCTAAGGATGCTGATCTTACTTTGTCTATACCAAAGTAAGGGTTAAAGCAAAGAAAGATTCCCACCCCCATCTACAAAATCTTATGGGACAAAAAATCCTGAAAGTCCAGTAAGTTACAACCATATGAAAAAATTATATATTCGGAAAGATCATGAAAAATGGAGCATTTTTTGTTTTTACGGCATGTTCTGGATCGTTATAGTTTTCGAGATAATTGCGTTTGAACTTGTTACAAGCTCTTCGTTGTAATACATAAATTCAAAAAAGTTTGTATATTACAACGAAGAGCTTGTAACAAATTCAAACGCAATTATCTCGAAAACTACAACAATTCAGAACATGCCGTAAAAATAAAAAATGTTCCATTTTTTATGAACTTTCCGAATATATCATTTTTTCATATGGTTATAAACTTTTTTGAATTTTTTGCGGAAAAATCGATTTTTGCATCAATTTTTAAATTTTCACAAAATGAACATTGTAGCAATTTTTTATAGCTAAATGAGACGAACAAAATGACACCAAAATTATCCAATTTGAAAATTGTTTTGGGTTATTGAAACGAAAATTCTGATTCATGTTTTCGTTTCAATAACTCAAAACAATGTTCAAATTGGATCATTTTGGTGTCATTTTGTTCGTCTCATTTAGCTATAAAAAATTACTATAATATTTTTTTATGAAAATTTAAAAAATTGATGCAAAAATCGATTTTTCCGCAAAAAATTCATACAAGTTTGTGTATTACAACGAAGAGCTTGTAACAAATTCAAAAATTTCAAACTCAATTATCTCGAAAACTACAACGATTCAGAACATGCTGTAAAAACAAAAATGCTCCATTCTTCATGAATATATCATTTTTCATATGATTGTAAATTACTGGACTGGTCCTTTAAAGAGGAGGGGGGGGGGTGCAGATCGAGGCTGGATGTCGAAAAAATTTTTTTATCAAAATTGGCTGATTTTTGATACTCGGGGGTTTTCGGGCACGAGAAATCGATTGGCGCAAGTCCCTAGTTCCAAAAAAATTTTCATGACCCCCTATCGGGGGAAGTGGTGAAAACACGTAATATGTTTTGAAAACATGTTACATGTTTTCACCACTAGGGGGTCATGAAAATTTTTTACCGTCTTGGCCCACCCATCGACCTTTGTTTCTCAATCTCAGTGCATACTTACGTGCTAAATTTTTAGAAGCTTAGTTCAGAAAACCTCCGATGATAGATATTTTTGGAACAAACATCTCTTAAATGATTTATATACCAACGGAATTCCACTCTCTAATACTTCAGAATGGTAAGACTAAATAACAACATGATAAATTTCCATTTAGGATAACCCCTATAATACAAGGATTTGCTGCCCAGAAAGTTGTAGACTTTGATGATCTTCAACTAACATTGATATTGATCTCAAGAAGGTCTATAAAACGGGCTGGTGTTCGATATCTAAAAAGAGGAGTCGATGAGGATGGAAATGTTGCCAATTTTGTTGAAACTGAATTTATCATGAACCTTTTTGAACACTTCTTGTCTTATATACAAGTACATATAGGCTCATTTTATCTTAATCACAATGATTAATTTTAGATTCGAGGCTCTGTTCCGATGTTTTGGAGCCAACGTGGGTATAGGTATAGACCACCATTGGTGATAGAAAAGCAAATTTCTGAATCACTTCCAGTTTTTGAAAAGCATATCAAAAATTTGACTCAGGATTATGATATTCCAATAACTGTTATCAATCTAGTTGATCAAACGGGGAGAGAACTTTGTCTAGCAGAAAACTTATTGAAGGTAAAATATACTAGCAATCCTGAGAAACTGCCCTTTTATGATCAATCTGAGGCGCCATTTATACTTCCGTCGCATCGCGACACGACAGTGCATTTTTGTGTCGTACGACACAAAATGCACTGTCGCATCTCGACGCAACGGAAGTATAAATGACGCCTGAGGATAAAAAATATAAAAAGTCCATAACTCAGCTTTGTGTCCAAATCATGACTTCAGTTTTCGTGGGTTATGTGTACAAATAGCTATATGATCAGAATTCTAACACCTTTCTATACTAATACTTTTTAGCATATCCTTGCTCTCGATTCACCAGAAATTAGTTATTTTTCCTTTGATTTTCATCAACAATGTCGAGCATTGCAATTCCAAAAAGTCAGTAATTTAATATCTGCCTTAGAAAGTGAATTAACCAAAATCGGATTTTACTGGATTGATAAAACGGGTCAGATGTTACTCAAACAAAAGGGTGTTGTGAGAACAAACTGTGTTGATTGTTTGGATAGGACAAATGTTGTACAGGTATTCGCTAAGATTTTACATTTTGTTCAAGATATGGCCTTTATAAGTTTGATCGGATTTTTTTGCCGATACTGTATGTGTTACTTTTTTTATTTCTGATTTCGATTCGTTGAGGATTTAAAGGACCAGTTCAGTAAGTTACAACCATATGAAAAAATGATATATTCGGAAAGATCATGAAAAATAGAGCATTTTTTGTTTTTACGGCATGTTCTGAATCGTTGNTTTCATCAACAATGTCGAGCATTGCAATTCCAAAAAGTCAGTAATTTAATATCTGCCTTAGAAAGTGAATTAACCAAAATCGGATTTTACTGGATTGATAAAACGGGTCAGATGTTACTCAAACAAAAGGGTGTTGTGAGAACAAACTGTGTTGATTGTTTGGATAGGACAAATGTTGTACAGGGTGCTATCTCTCAAGCAGTGTGTTTGACACAATTGCGTAAACTTGGTTTAATAGGCCCATTATGTGAGCCACCAGAAAATTTGACTCAAACTTTACAACTAATGTGGGCAGATAATGGAGATAGTATATCTAGACAAGTAAAGGAAAAATGCCAATAAAGCTAATTTTTTGCTTTAGTATGCTGGAACAAATGCCCTAAAAGGTGATTTCACTAGAACTGGACAGAGAAAATTTCTTGGAGTCGTGAAAGATGGCTACAATTCTGCTTCTCGGTATTATCTAGCTCAAATGAAGGATGCAAGGAGGCAAAGAGCAATTGATGCCATTATAAGCGGAAGAAGTGTTGAAGCGGTTTTGAAGGCCAGTAAAGAAGAAGTTGAAAGTGAAGATGAAAATGAGGTCGAAAACATCGGAAGATTGGTTCATGAAACAATACACTTTGTTTTACCTGAAAATGAAGTTTTAGTAAGCAGCTGGGCTTTGGTGGATGGTGGAAATCCAACAGATCAGATTGATACTGTTATGTTGTTGACTAGGTATACTGATCTTATTTTATAGTAAGTATACAATAAACATTTTAGATCCCATGTATACGTTGCCTTATATGATGAAGATTCTGAGAAACTGCTTGAACTCAAAACTATTGCTTTTTCTGAAATTCAGAGAATAGAACTTGGTTCATTATCCAATGGGAAAACATCTCGTGTACATTTACGCATTTACTGGAAAGCATCAGAAGACACGAGTTCAGAGAGATCAAATAGTACTCTATACATGAGTTGGAGAGCTGCCAAAACAAGGCTTTTCAACAATGTTGCAATTCCATTGAAAAGTGCGGAAGAAGCTGATGAATATATTCAAGCTATTGCTGAACAACTTCGTGTTACTATAGAAATGTGTGCAGGGTATGAAGTACCGTTAGTATATGTGAAGAAGTTGAGCGGGTCAGCGAGTAATAAAAATAAGTATGTTATAAAAAGCTATCGCGACTAAGGAGGTGGCCTCCTATTGTGTAGTAGCTCCCAAAACCGAATGGTCAAAACCGAAAAAACTCTACTTTTTGGTATAACAATAAAATATCTTTTAGGACATCCTTTATCAATATGTTTACGTCTGGGTTCAAATTAAGAAATGTTCCCTCTTCAACTTTTTATCGCAAATCAAATGGTTCTCAGACGGATGTTTCGAAATTCACTGACTTAGCAACCGTTCAAGAAGCTCCGATTATTGAAGTTGATGATGTCCCTAAAACGCCAAAAGATAATACTTTTGTCTTTCCGGTTGACCCAACACGTTTGAATGGAAAAGAAGAAGAGTTAGAAGTACCTAAAGTATGTGAATTTGCCTTTGTTAAGATTACGGCCCTGTTCCTAATTTGAACCGTACGGATTCGTATTGGTCCGTGACGGATGCGTACTGATCAGTACGGTCATCTGTACGGATCCGTACTGATCAGTGCGGCCCCTGCATATGGTGCCTTGTAGGGTTGGCTAGCGGTAATTATATAGAGTTTATTGTAAGCACCTAAAGACACTACTAATATACAGAGACTACATAATAAGCGGCCACTTATGCGACTACATGCTAGCGGAATGCCCCGAGACAAGACCGAGTGTACTTGCCTAAGCCAGCCCACAACAGTTAACAATGGATGACCCACCTTAGGGGCTACATCAGTACGGATCCGTACGGCTGAAAGTGATCAGTACGGATCCGTACGGTTCAAATTAGGAACAGGGCCTACAATTAACACGTTTTTAGAGCCCCATTCCTATATCAAAATCCGATGGTCTACTAGTTCAAACCGCTGCCACTGAAAACCCCATAAATGGTGGAGGCATTGTAGCAAAACTTCAAGCTCGTTTGAAAGGACCGACTAAAAGTTCACCCGATTTGCAACAACTTGACCCATTTCAAGTTTATCGCCAACAAATTCTCAATTCCAAATCACTTATAATATTGCTTTAATTTGCTGTCCTTTTCTAGATTCTCTATTGTGTTCGTATCTCTAATATCTCGCATACATGTATTGAATATTTTTGAGCTTTTCATTTTTTTATTCTAGCCCATTTTCTCTCTTCCCTTTTTTGAGTAGTCTACATTAGGCATATATTTTGTCACTCAGAAAGTATTGCAACTTCTCTTTTTAATTTTTAAAAAAAAGTTGGCAAAACCTAAGCCATGGTTAGTGTCCCTTTAAGGTCATATCTCGGTCATTTTAAACCCATTTGAAATGATTTTTTCTCATTGAATTCCTGGGATCAAGACGTACAACTTTGTAGAACATTTTTTTATGAAAAATTCTGTTTTGAAGAAAAGTCTTATGAAAATATGTTTCTTTTGATTGCGATATTGATGGCGAAAATAAATAACCCGCCACTCCTTAATTTTCATAAGGATTTTCTTCATAAGAGAAATTCTTTCATAAAAAGTGATATTCTACAAAGTTGTTCGTCGTGATCTCCGAAACAATCCTGTAAAAATTTTTTCGGAAACGGTTTCCTTGAAATCCTCGGGTGACAAAAAGAAAAGATACAATACTTTCTGAACGACTTACAGGATAAGTAAAAAAATGCATTTTTATGATTTTTGGGCCCGAAAAATTTTTTCTAAAAATGCCTCATATAGGGGTAATTTTATATGGAGAATCGATTGCGTACATTTTCTAAGCATGAAGAAATTATCTTGCCCGTACACCAACTCCATCCCCTATTCAGGGGATGGAGTTGGTGTACGGGCAAAAATAAAAAATTTGTCGATTTTCGCGTCAATACACCAACTTCATTCCCTAAATCAGAGTCAAGATAATTTTTTCATGCTTAGAAAATGTACGCAATGAAAATAGAAATTTTTTCGATTTTCGCGTCAATACACCGAATCCATTCCTTGAATCAGGGTCAAGAAATTTTTCATGCTTCGGGAATGCGCGCAATCGATTTCCCGCATAAAATTACCCCTATATGAGTCATTTTTAGTAAAAAATTTTCTGGTCCCAAAAAATTTTGTCGGGCCCCAAAAATCATAAAAATGTACTTTTTTGGCTCACTCTGTAGATTTGAGATTTTTCAAACAAGCTCTTTGATATTGTATTTTTCAAATGTGATAGCATTTTTATGGTATAGTGCAAAAGCATTAGGACATAATATAATACTCATATAAATTTTTGAATAAAGCTTTTTACTTGCAGTGCAGCCTCCAAAAATAAGTGTCCCGGTCACAGTTGCACAGACCTCGGTCCAAAATTTTTGTTTTTATGACTCACCCTCCCCCTCCGCAGTTTGGCGACCTTTTTTTAGACCTTCTAAAAAAATCGGTCCCCGGCGCCGGGGACCGATGACCTACCCCCTCCCCACCTCATGACCCACCCCCTCCCGGAGTTGTGCAACTGTGGCCCCAGTTCTCTAGCTCAAAATTTTTCCTGATCCTTTTTGATTTTAACTTGTTGAAATTAGCAAAATTTATTTTGTCTCTTTATAAAACTCAACATTATTTTCCATTACATAATTCCAATATCTAAACGATGAAGTCACAAACAAGATTTTTCCAAGTGCTGCATAGATTGTTGCATGGGCCATGTTTTGTAAAAACCATTGACCAATGCTGGCCATAAAATATTTGGTATGCTCCAAAACACAAAATTGAGTTGCTTCAATGTGTTGTATGAGCCAAATTTCGGAGAATTTGAATCCAACCATAAAGACCAGGCTCATACCTATCAGAACCTTAAAAAAGTATAGTACAGGGTAGCGTAAAAAACTGGATTTTTGCGATTCTTGCGCGATTTTTTCAAAAATTTTAAGTTTTTTAATTTGTTCAAAATCACTCTAAAAACGAAAATATCCAGTTTTTGTGCCCCTCTTCCCTCACATCTTTCCATATATTGGGTCGATCCATAAATAAGGTGCTTTGTGTCCAATCTTTGCGAAAATGACTCCTCCGGGAAGTTTTTCTATGCGGGGAATCGATTGTGCGCATTGCCGAGCCGCGACAAAATTTTATATTTTTTATTCAATTTTTCCTTTTGGGGTACCAAGGGTAAAAAAATCGAATTTTCTAAAAAATTTCATGTGGGAAATCGAATGCGCGCATTCCCGAAGATTGAAAATGCTTCTCTGATCCTGATTCAGGAAGATATGTGTTTGTATTAAAGCGAAAATCGAAAAATTCCCAATTTTCAGACCCTGATTCCCTGAATCAGAGAAGAATTTTCATTAAACGTTATTGTTCGACTTCATCCAAAAATAACCTTGAATTCGTGTTTTTCAATGAAAAACTCCCTATACATATCATTTCGGAAAAGTCTGTGCCAGGCTTCATTCTTTTCATCCTTAGAAACACATGTGAGACCAAAGTGTGCAAAAAAAGAGACACTCAAAAAACTTGATAAAACGCTTCCTTGCATTATTAATAGCATGTTTGCAAATAAAATTACAGCGATTTATAACGGGGAACTCGTTATAAGTTGAAGGCTCGCATGCGGCAAACCCGCCTAGAAAAATCCCCCAGACAAGGTTTTTTTTGCCTCGAAAATGCACGCCTTTCGATTCACCGCCTAGAAAAACCTTTACCCCTACGAGCGGTATATTCCCTAAAAATCAGGCCCAATTTAAAGAAGCCGGTTTTCCGGCTAATATTCGACTTTTAGTTCATTTTCGCTTCAATACATCCACCCTTTTCCCTGAATCAGGGTCAGGGAAGCATTCCATGGTTCAACAATGCGCGCAATTGATTCCTCGTTAGAAAAATCCCAGAGGAGTCATATCCGTAAAGATTCGACGGAACGCTCAAAAGTACCTTACTTATGGATCGACCCAATTTGATAAATCTTACATAGTCTATAGACTCCCATGAAGCATCATAAGGTACAACCGAGAAAGAATATGAGATCAAAGCTGGTACTGCAAGTACAGCAGTCATTATTCCAGTATAATAAAATGTGAAGAGTTCAAAGCTATATTGAGGACATACGGATGAAAATGTTTGTAGAGATTTCTTTAAAATTAAGATATTGTAGCCTTGTAGAATGGCCAAGAAAGGAGCCAAAAACAAAGCTGTTTCATCATATTCGATATGACCAAATTCTAGCCAGCTCAGTGAGCCACCAATGGCAACTGGGAGCTAAAATTGCTTGTTGTTTCGATGTACTATAAATTACAGAATATCTAAAAAAATTTTTCCCCTTATTTTTCAAAACTTCCGTCAAAACAAGCTCATCAAAATTTATTTAAAAAATCGATTTGCGTCATTGGGTGTGGGCGGTTCTATTAAATCTCTCGTTTAATTCCTCAATGAATGTTATTTCCCGGGCTATGCACATTGATTTGATCTTTTATTGATAGGTTCAAGAGGAGTTCTAGTCATTGCATCTTGACCTGTCAAAAGTTAAAAAATAAGAAACATTGTGCAAGTAGATCAAGCGAGAAATTCAAGAAGGTTCTCTGTTTCAATCGTTTTCTCGTGTCTCCCAAGACTGACCCACTTAGCAGAAAGTTCTAGCTCATTGATTAAGAGAGAAAAAACTAGCCACGTTGATTGATTCTTTGAATGTGGTTTTGGTTTAATGATGGGCTATTTTTGCACAAAAACTTACTAAGATTTTCCAGGAAGTGCGACTTTTTGGGCCTTGATATCCAGTAAATTTTGAAAAATATTTGGCCACGAAAAGAGTTGTAAGAAAATCTGATAATCTAAATTTTAATTTTAAACTATAAACTTAAATTGGCACCCCCAAAAAAGTAATTTTCTTAGGGGGCAAGGAATTTGAATTTTTGCACAAAAATCGAATTTTAGCTGTAGGGGGGGGGGGGCACGGCGTACCAAAATGACCAAAAAAACGGGCACGAACAAACTTCTATGGCCAAATGGCTAAGACTCCAGACTCGAAGTTTTTAATGGAGAGAGTTAGATCTCCAGAGGTCGAAATTTTAATTTTAGCAAATCAAAAAAAGTTATTAAATGGGAGACTGACTTTTGCGACAGGATCTCCGACAAAAATTTTTTTGGCATTTTTCAAAAAAATAACATTTCTAGGGTTAATTTTATGCAAAAAATCGATTGCGCGCATTCCCAAAGCGTGAAAATGCTTCCTTGACCCTGATTCAGGGAAATAGATGTGTGTATTGAAGCGAAAATTGAAAAATTTTGAAATTTCTCCCTCAAAATCATATTTCTGGGGGTAATTTCATGCGGAGAATCGATGATGCGCATTCCCGAACCTTGAAAACGCTTCCTTGACCCTGATTCAGGAAAATCAGTGTATTGAAGCAAAAATCAAATATTTTCGGATTTTTATGAGAAAACCGTTTTTCTAGACGGAGAATTGATTGATCGCATTCCCGAAGCTTGAAAATGCTTCCCTGATTCAAGGAAATGAGTATTTTGTATTGAAGCGAAAATATGAAAATTTTGGATTTTTCTTCTAAAATCATCATTCTAGGGGTTATTTTATGCGAGAAATCGATTCAGCGTACCCCCGAAGCGTTGTGGTAGAAACATAATTTTTCAAGGACGATGGTCAAGGATGCATTTTAACACTTCGGGGATGCGCTGAATCGATTTCTCTCATAAAATAACCCTTAGAACGATGATTTTAGAAGAAAAATCCAAAATGTTTATATTTTCGCTTCAATACAAAACACTCATTTCTCTGAATCAGGGAAGCATTTTCAAGCTTCGGGAATGCGCGCAAAGTGCTCCCCCCCCCCAGCCACGTCCTTGGGAGGAGGGGGTGTATCATATGTTGGAAGTGAGGGTATCGTACGTCCTTACTCGATTTTTAAAAATCACCTCAACAAATACAAACTTCCCGTCCTATTTTGATTATGTACTTTTGACGATATAAAAGTTATACAGATTTGTGTTACAACCGGAGCCCACAAAGCCTGTCTCAAATATTTTGCTGGAATTTTCACTCCGGCAGAAGCCAACTTCCACCCAGAAAAATGTAAGAACATAAATAAAAACGTGAAAAAATAATGCAAGAAATGAATAACCAAAGTTTTGATATCAAAAACATGATAAAATACATTATGAGCAGCAGAAAGCATAAATGCCGAGCTAACATTTAGTAGCCAATATGTAAAAATATCAAGTTTACTATGTGGTGGCATTTTTGGGATAATTTTAAAAATATTTGAGTTAATTTTTAGGAATTCAGTGCGAATGGGTGCAAAGGGTGATTTTGGATTCATAAATGAGTTGGAAATAGGAAAAATTGGGGTCATTCCTTGTATGTGTGTTATCTCTATTCAACATCAATGAGCATCCGAAATGGAAAAAAAGAATTGATTCTTATTTTAAAATTCAAATGTTTGATAATAAACTGGCGCATCTAAGCCTAAGTTGGGTGCCATATTACAATAAGCCTCATATGAATAAGAAATCGATTCCGCGCATTGCCGAAGCATGAAAACGCTTCCTTGATCCTGATTCAGGGAAATAGATATGTGTATTGAAGCGAAAATCGAAAAATTTTGAAATTTCTCCCTCAAAATCATATTTCTGGGGGTAATTTTATGCGAGAAATCGATTCTGCGCATTCCCGAAGCATGAAAACGCTTTCTTGACCCTGATTCAGGGAATGGGGTGGGTGTATTGAAGCGAAAATCAAAAATTTTCGGATTTTTATGAGAAAACCGTCGATTCTTAGGTTTTTCTAGGCGGGGAATCGATTGCGAACCTTGAAAACGCTTCCTTGACCCTGATTCAGAGTAGAAATCAGTGTATTGAACCGAAAATCAATTTATTTGCGTAAATACGTATCCTTTCCCTAAATCAGGGTCAAGGAAACGTTTTCAAGGTTCGGGAATGCGCGCAATCGATTCCCCGCCTAGAAAAACCTAAGAATCGACGGTTTTCTCATAAAAATCCGAAAATGTTTGATTTTTGCTTCAATAGATCGNAAAATTTTTTTCGAGATTCTGCCATGATTGTTACCCCTCCTTTAAAATTAAAAAATGAGGTCCCGGACCCCAAAGATTCATGAGTCTGGGACCCCATTTGGGTCCTTTGATCTTTTCAAAATGGTGGTATTTTGTAAAGTTTCTGACAAAAAATTGTTAAAATACTATATTGTTCATTAATTATTTATTATCATTTTCTTCTTACTTTCAATCAGATGTTTACTTTCTAGGCTAAACTTAATTGTGCAAGGTGTTGTTCTAACGATCTATGCCGGAGGGAATCTCTCTACACTTTCGAACATTCCGAAGTGGCTGCGAAGTGCCACAACTAGCTGCTTCTTACCTACACCTTCTTCTTTCTTTTCTTCCCTCTTCTTTAAATTTTTGTGGGGGTTTTAGTTGTGTGCCTAAGAATAGCCGCCTGATACGAGAAAACCCTACTTTAAAACTTTTGATACATAACCTGAGGCGTTCTTGGAGAAAGTCCTTTAAACACAATGCATTTTGAAGAAACACTCATAGAAAACTGTGTAAAACCGAGAAAGCCACGCAATTGTTTTGGAAAATGTCCGGAACAGACGCTCGGAGGTACTTGGCTCTTGGGGAAACAAGCGCCAGCCGTCTTTCTATATCCTCGGGTTGATCCGATCAGATCCGTTTTGATGATGAACCATAAGAAAGTGCCTTAAGCCAGCAATGTTTTTCACACATCAATAGGCTGAGCGATTTTTGTTTGATACTATTATGATTTTTCAAACATTTTTTTCATAATTTTTATATGANGTGCCTTAAGCCAGCAATGTTTTTCACACATCAATAGGCTGAGCGATTTTTGTTTGATACTATTATGATTTTTCAAATATTTTTTTTATATTTTTATATATAGAGGGTGCCCCCAAAAAAGGGGCAATTTTGCGAGCAAATTTTCGTGAAAATTTTTTTTAAGGATCAGTCCGTGCAGAAAAAAGTTGCTTTTTTGCTGATATTCGTGAAAAATGGAACATTTTTTGTTTTTACTGTAAATTCTGAATCGTTAACGGTTACGAGATAATCGCGTGTGAAGTTGGCGATTTTTAAAATTTGTTTATTACAACGAAAACATGTATGTTTCTACTATAATTTTTAACTTGCATCAATTAAAAGTTGTTTATTGAAGCGAATTTGTGTAAATGTATTTTTTTTCGTCATTTATTACCCTAAAAATAACATTTTTCAAACAACAGTAGCCCTACGGCATGACAAACTTGAAAAAATGAGAAAATGATGGAATTGATATAAAAGTTGATCAGAACGATTAATTAAGTATTTGAAAAAATGCTGTTTTTATGGACTTCAAAAGCTTATAACCATAGGTTACCAGGGGGGGGGGTACAGTACCCCCCCCCCCCCCCCCCCCCNCCCATCCTCGGACCTTCCGCCTTTATAGTCATTCATCCATCCATCATGGGGGTTCATGTACCCCCCCCCCCCCCCCCCCCCCCCCCCCCCCCCCTCCCTCCCCTCCAATTTATTCATCATATAAATTTTTTTTGGTCGACAACATATAGCCCCGAGGTAGCTTGTCCCCTCCGTGTTCATGTATGCATGTACCCCCCCCTAAAAGGCCATTTATCCATCCATCCTGAGGGACCGGTGTACTCCCCCTACTGGTGACCCATGCTTATAACTTTTATCGGTTTCATCCATTCTTCATAATCTTGGAACTAAAAGAAGAGCAAGGGGAAAAGTTACGCTCGCGTTTTTTATTTAACCCTCCAAAAGTGGTATTTTTTTTTCTTAAAAAAATCGATTTTTTCATTAAAAGTTTGTATTCTTTAAATGAAAAAATTTACTTTTATGAACTTATAAAACTCCAGCTTAACTTTTTTGCCCTTGCTCTTATGCATCTTTAAAGCCCAAGTTGATGAAAAATGGATGTAAACGACAAAAGTTATAAGCTTTTTAAGAGTAATACATTTAAAAAGAACTGTATCTCACTATGGAAAAATTTTCATAACTCAATTCCATCGGGAATCGATTCCTCGGGTCAAAAAATCTACATGCATAAGGAATTAGATCATTTTGAGCTAAGGAAGATGAGTTAGAGCGATTTTTTCAAATATTTCTCAAATTTCGATTTTCGCAGAATTGAGTCCCTTTGTATTAGGAATGTCTTCGAATTGAACTTTTCGGTTTTTCTTTGATCTCTTAGTTTCATCATTGGATTGAATAGAGGTTTCTTTTTTGCTATCATACTCAGGAAGTTTCAAAGCCTTCGATTAAACCAACAGCTGAAGAATTCAGAATAACATTTGAATTTTTCTTTGTCTAAAATACAGAATGCAACTTTGAATTGAACTTAAAAGGATAGTAACGTGTTTCTGGGATTTTTCGACATGCTGAATCGATTCCTGGTATTATTTTTCGGATTTAAGTGCATGAAGAGAATGTACTTGCTCAAAGGCCTATAGGGGGTTAGGGGACTTTCAAAATCATTCAATGCCAGCGGGAGTCGATTCCCCGCTCGAAAAAACCTATAACAGAAGGTAAAAAGACTTTTTCGTATCAAATTGGATGAGTTAGAACGATTTTTCCCATAGGTCATACCTGGGCAGAGGGGAGTCCATAATTTTCAAAAATTTACGGGGGGGGGTCCATTTCTGGACGCCCTGCCCAGGTATACCATAGGTGCCTTTCTGAGACCTTCAAAAATTACAGTATTCGTCAGTGATCGGTCCAAAACGAGTTATACAACCTCAAAAACGTTAAATTCGTAGTTAATACTGCTCAATCAACCGTTCTGGACAATTTTAAATGTAATTTCTGCATTTCCCAATTTTTTCAAGTTTGTCACGTCGTGCCCCGTTCTTGAAAAATTGTTTCAAGACTCAACTACAGTACTGGTGTACCAAATATAACATTACCGCTGAATCGCGATTTTTCAAATGCTTTTTATTTGTTTTTATATGTCATGTATAAGCGAAAAGGGGCACGGCGCACCCAAATTCCGAAAAGGTATTGGCAAGGGTCAACATGTTTAAAAAATGTCGCCAATCGACTCAGCTCGATATGCGCTTCAAAACGAGCACCATATCATGGGGTTTTGGTGATTTGCCCATGTCCGAGTGGCTAAAGTGACAGATTTGCAGTTTATATATCGCGGGTTCGAACTCCTGACCAGAAATTAAAGTTATCAAAGTTTCATGAAAATTTTTGCATACCCATATTTCGTCCTCTAAAACACTTTGCTATCATTTTTTGGTCATTAAAATCTTGCTGGAGCTGTATATAATGGTTTTAGCTTTGTTAAAACCTACCTTACTATACAGCTCTAACAAGTGTTTAATGGCCAAAAAATGAATATGCAAAAATTTTCATGGAGTTTGGACAACTTTAATTTCGGCCGGGATTCGAACCCTCAACCTATAAAAGCAAATCCATCACTTTAGCCACTCAGCCATGAGTAAAACCCTCAAAACTCCATGATATGGTACTAGTTTTGAATCTCTTGGAGATCTGAGTTGATTGGTGACATTTGTTAAAATTTTGACAACACCTTTTCGGAATTTTGATGCGTCATGGGGGGAATAGTGATGTGTCGAAATCGTAATTACGGCGTTTCGATTTCGCGAAATCGGGGTCATAATTTCGAAATTTCATAGGAAATGGCCATTTTTAAGCTAAAAATGCTATGAAAATGACGATTTTTGGCGAAAAATGATGAATTTTGATGAAAAATTGACAATTTTGAACATTTTTAATGAAAATAATGAAAATTTTTTGGTGATTTTTGGTGAAAAATCATAATGGGGGACCATTGTGAGTTTTAAAAAATATTTCCAAAATTTTTTTTTAGCAAAAACATAAGGGGGAGCCCTTAAGCTTGAGTGGGGGGGGGGGGGGGTAGAAGGATTTTGGACCACTATTGAGTGAGGGGGAGGGGGATAAAATTCAACCGCTTCATGGCCGGTTTGAGTGGTGGTACCTAAATTTTGGCCTCTCGTGAGTGGAGGAGGTCCAGGTCTGGACCTCCATTTCACCTCTGATGCCATGTGTAAAAATTTTTCAAGACACGCTCAAATTTGGTTAAATAATGTTTCAAGCCAAATTTTTAAATCTTTTTGGCAAAAAATTTGACGAAATTGTTCGCCAATAAATATTCGTATAGGTAAACTTTGTTCAAAATTTTTTACTCATTTGCGAGTATTATGTTATCGATTTTTTAAAACCGAGCCGAGATATCAAACATTAAACTATAAAGTTTTTAATCACATTTAATTATATTTTTAATATAAATTGATGTAAATAAAATTTTTAATGGCAGATTTTTTATTTAAATTTTTTAGGCAGCTGGAAGATGCCGATCGCAGCCAAACAAGCCCCTGCCGCCGCACCACAACAGGCCGAAAATGGCCCTCAGTCACCGGCACCGGCTCCAGGTTGGTTTATAAAATTTTAAAAAAATATATAAAATCAATATTTACATGCAAATTTTACAAGGTCAAAATTTGAAGGAGGCAACATTTTTCTATAGACTTTTTTATTCATAAAACTTTTCATGTTTGAATTTTGTTAAGAAGCTTGAAAAGCTTAAAATTTTATGCGAACGTCTGAGTCTTTTGATGCTGGACATTTATATTTGTTTAATATTATTGTTTACTCACTGTTGTATTTTTTATATAAAATTGTCGTTCTCGTAGTCTACATAGCGGCATATCCTTATCTCTATTAAAAAAAATTTTCTTCACCTATTTTTATCTTTTTTGAAAATTAGCTCTTCAAAAATTTTTTATCATAAATCCAATTTATCGTAGTAAACAAAGGTTAAACGTTAGGAACACTTAAACTTTTGTCCCAAACTTTTGAGTTTGATTAAAAATTGCGCTAGATCATTTTAGCTTATGTTCAAGAGCTCACACTTATAGATACGGGGTCGCTATACAGTTTATGTTTACTGGAGTGATTAAGAATTGGGATTTTTCAGGATTGAATATGGCGCAAACTCATGAGACTACTCAATAAATTTTGATTTTTGAGCATCCACTGCGAAAAATTTTCAAAAATTTACCTTGGTTCTCTCTTATTTTTTTCGAAAATTTTTCAACATTTAGGGCAAAAACATAATGGGGGATCAAGATGTGGCAATTTGTACAAGTACGACTGCGCCGAACACGCCGAACGGGTCCCAATTAGGCCTAGGTTAAGCCTAGGTCTAAGACTAAAACCTAAGCCTAAGACCTAAGCCTAAGGCCTAAGCCTAAGCCTAATGCTTAAGCCTAATGCTTAAGCCTAAGGCCTAAGCCTAGGCTTAGGCTTAGGCCTAAGCCTAGGCTTAGGCTTAGGCCTAAGCCTAGGCTTAGACTTAGGCCTTCTCGCAACTTTTCTAAATTTCCGGGAATTTGTGCAACCCTGCTTGGTCCCTCATTATGATTTTTTCGCCCTGACAGAACCGAAATTTTTTATTAAATTCCTTGAGTTATGTAAAAAACCAGCGCAAAATTTTTTTTGCAAAATGCTTTGTTTCTAAGCTGAAAATGCTCAGAAAATTACGCTTTTTTATATTTAAAAATCTCAAATTCGGCACTTTTTTTGTTGAATTTTCTCTTTTGGAGGGCACGTTAGGCCAAATAGCATCAAAACAAAAAACAGGTCTCTTCCTTAAGCCTGACCTATTAGTACGCCCGTAATCGCATAATATACACAGAAACAAGCCTATACATCAACAATAATATCTAATTTTTAATCCCTGTTTCTTTTCTGCGCTACTGTGCAAATACAAAACTACGCTTGCAAGAAGCTAGCCCGAGTAGGTGGAGGGAAGGAGGAAAGAAGCTAGCTAGGGAAATCCGCGTTCCATGCGCAATTCAGCTTCTTATATTAGTTTTGTGTACTTTGCGGAAATAGTGTGTGACGGGGCTAAGCACTTCTTATTTATGAGATTTTTTGTTCGAATTTTGCGGGAACTTTTTAAACTTTTGAATGTGGTAGAGAATTGTTTTTAAACAAAAACCAAAATTTGCTTTTTGGCTATTCTTTAAAGAAAATTTAACAAAAATGTATTGAAGTTTTTTATTTTGGACGTGCCTTGTCGTTAAAATTGTTATTTTTAAACTGATTTTTTGGCCAAAAGAAGACATAACATCTCAATATGCTGAGCTATCAACAAGCAGAAAGTACTAAACAACGATCCTTTATCTCAGACAATTATCGTATTGAAGAACAAGAAGCCGTCCGTACTATATCTAGGCAACAACTTTTAAACCACAACGATCTACAAGGTCGGGCTCTAACTGATGTTATTTTTCCATCTACATTTTATGCTGGAAATTACATCGCTCCTGAAAAAAATGCCCCTTTTCCACTAAGCCCACGACAGGAAGAGGCTATAGAAAGACTAAAACCGCATCAAGCTATTAGAGATATACCTATAGCACAAAAACCTTTAAGAGATACATCACCAAGACCTAAAATGGGCAGTGCTACAACGGCCTTCAGACCATCAGAATCATCCCAGCAAAGACCATCATCGGCAGCTTCTACTGATTTTCCAAGTCTACATAAAGCCGGCCCAAATTCTCCAAGGATACCTCAAGATTATGCACATATGGTAGTGGCTAAACCGAACAAGGACGTTAAATATGGAGACTATCCAGAGTTAAAATCGGTTGCAGTAAGAAATTTTGGGTCAGAACCGGGAAAATTTTCGGCTACAGTAAATGTTCAAAATGCACAAAATAAGCAAGAAAATGTTGATCAATTTCCACCTCCTCCACATGAAGCTTCTGACGGTTATATATGGATATATGGTATTTTTATTATTATTTTATAGCGCGATAAAAAGTTTAAAGCGTTTTAAAAAAAAAATTTAAAAATTGTTGCTCCTTCAACTTGGGTACCTAAAAATTTGCATTACGAAAAAATTAAATTTAAAAAAATATAAAATTACAGCTGAAGAACCAACTACGCCATCTTCTCCAGCACCACCACCAGGTTTAAAAATTACACTTGAGTGTAATTTTCCTAAACAATCCTAATTTTTACCTTACATTTTAAATTTTTTACCCTTGTTTTTTCCTTATGTTAGAGAATTTTCCTTTAGATTATTTTATTTATGAGACAAGACCGGCGTCCGACCTAACACCTCAGCAAACGACTTCTGAAAAACGAGCCAAAAATGACAAAAATCGATTTCCTCAAAAAATATCGATCGAATCCAAAAAATTTTGTTTTTCTCTTCAGACTCCAAGGAACAACTTTGTAAAACATCATTTTTCATGATAAATCGATTTAACACCTCAACTAACTTCGTGTCATAGGGCCTCAGCAAGACCATGCTAGAGCGTTGTAACGCGTTGCAACGCCATGCTAGAGTTATGCTAGAGCGAACTCGTTGCAACGGAGTCGAGACGTTACAACGTTCTTGCATGGTCTTGCTGAGTCCTTTACAACGATTTTCGGCAATTTGTAAAAGTACGATTGCGCCGAACGGAGCTTCGAACACGCCAAACGGGTCCTAATTAGGCTTAGGCCTTAGGCTTAGGTTTTAGGCTTAGGCCTAATTGGGACCCGTTTGGTGCCACGTTCGGCGCAGTCGTACTTTTACAAATTGCCCGATTTTCTGCATGAGCCTAATTTTCAATAAAATCGTGTGTATTGACACGATTGATAGAACAGCCTAAAAAAATATTCGCCAAGAAAAGTTAAATTGTTTAAATTTGATTGAAAATCAGGCTCATGCTAGAGCCGTTCGCCATGCTAGAGTTGTAACCGTTTCGACTCCGTTGCTACGAGTTCGCTCTAGCATGGATGTTGCAACGGAAAAGCAATGTCTAGCATGGTCTTGCGGAGACCCTTAATGATACAAACACTTGATGGTATATAAGTTTATAGTACCCTTGTTTAATTTATAATTAAGTTCCTTTTTCTAATTATTTTTTGCATTTGAAACAGTTAGAGTAATTTATTAGTCAATGTCAAATTTGAGATGTGTATTTAGTGCGAAATGGTCACTCGATCGGCTTACGTCCGATTTTTGACAGGTTTCAAATGGGTTCATAGGAACCGGAAATACGAAAAAAATTAAAAATTGGCTTGATAAATTACAATTTAAAATTTGTAAAATAACATTTAAACTAATTTAATTCCTTGTGTTTGTCCAAATTTATCGCTTTTTAAAACTTTTACATGTTACATTTTTTTAGAGCCAGCTGAGGAACCACAACCAAATGTCACCATGGAGACCAAAGTTTCTGGTGCCCAACCAAAGCGTGTTGGGTAAGAAAAATTTATATAAAAAACCTATGTCTTTGTCCGTATGACACCACGAGATCTCACAAGGAACCATTTTGAAAAAATGGCAAAAAATTTGGACGGTAGTGGGATTTGAACCCGAACCAAAAAGACTTTAGGCTGCGCATAACTATGTAAATTTTAGTAAATGGACCTTGGCCCAACTCCGACAAACCGATGGTATCATCCCATCACAAGCCGGTTGGAACAGGGGTGACTCCCAAAAGTTGATGACCAACTTCGGTACACCACGTAACACCCAACTTCGTATCAAGTCTGAAAACTTGCAGGTAAGGAAGGAATTTAAAAATTTGACAATAAAATTTTTAGGAGATCCCTGAAGAAGTTGCTTTGAAAGCCCATGGTGAAGTTCGTCTCCAATCTGGTACCAATAAATTTGCCTCCCAAAAGTTGATGACCAACTTCGGTACTGGTCGTGATGTGTGCCGTGAGTCGAACTATGTCAACCAACTACCAGCTGATTTGGAGGTTGGATTAAAGGACCAATTCACTCGGAAAAATTCTAGATAAAAATAATATATTCGGAAAGATCATGAAAAATGAAGAATTTTTTGTTTTTACGACAACCTCTGAATCGTTGTAGTTTTTGAGCTAATTGCGTTTGAATTTGTTACAAGCTCTTCGTTGTAATACACAATTCAAAAAAGTTTGTGTATTACAACGAAGAGCTTGTAACAAATTCAAACGCAATTATCTCGAAAACTACAACGATTCAGAGGTTGTCGTAAAAACGAAAAATTTTCTATTTTTCATGATCTTTTCGAATATATTATTTTGGGTTTTTTTTGAGTGGAAAAATTTTTGTTGAAAGTTGAATAGACAAAACTATGCACCAATTCGTGAAAAAGCTCATCAGGCTTTTTATAAAAAAATCTTCCTTGAAACTTTATTTCAGAAAATCTAGTTTTTCAATATTTCCCTCGAACCCAGAAAGCTGCTCACGAACGTTTTTTTCTGGGTTACAAGCCATGCAACATTTGACAAAAGGATTAACTTTTTTCACGTTACTTCCAAAAATAATCCAAAGCTTAAACTGACGCCTAAGACGAGCGGATTACCTCACCAGTCGAAGAAAACTTGCCTTACACACTTTACCCCCGCACGCACATACGCTTATTCACAATTTTTATTAGTAGTAACCTTTTTGCTACTTACTATTTTGATTTTTGCGCATAGTCAAGAAAACTTACACTTTCCTAGAAAATTTATTTTTACAAGAACTTTTGTATTAGCACGAAAACTTGAGCTCTACTAAATATTAGAACGAAAACTTGTACATTGCAATATGCGAATGTTTGATTCATATTATTCCCATTCTCTACGTGTTTTAACCACAACAAGTGACTCTAGTACAGGATATTCTAGTGCTCCCAGTGCTAGAAGCATTTCTATACCAAGCTCTGGTTCACAAAAATCCCATGGATCTCAACAATGGCCTCCTAGTTGGCCACCAGAAGATGAAAAAGTCAAAAATTTTAACGCTAGTCAACTACCTCCAAGAACTCGACATTTGGGTTTTGTGCCAAAATTGGTTGAAAAATATGAGGAGAACGATGAAAACGAACCAACTGATGCTAGTTTTGAGAGCCCAATTTATAAGAAAAAATATTCGATTTCATCGGAAAAGCCTAGAGTCCAATTCAGCCCACGAGTTGAAGAACATCTTTTCGACAAAAATGACGACTATAGGATACATGTTAAAATTCCAAAAACACCTAAAATTATTATTGAGTCGGCTACCCCTAGTGGATATTGGTCTGATGCAGTAATGATTTTTGATTTTTCACAAACTAGCGTTTTTGCGAGCAGAGACATAAAAAATAAAATAAAAGGCATAGGCTCTAATGGAACGAAGGGGATGGGACAATATGAATGAAACGATCGAATAAAACGATATGAATGAAACGACATAATGGAACCAAATTCAGGGTTTTCGTGTCAATATTCAGTCAAGTTCAAATACGTTTCCGGACGTCGTCTGGAAATCATTCGTGTCGTTTCAAACCTTTCGTTTCATTTCATTTGAGTCTATGCCAAATAAAAGTGTTTTTTGCCCTTTTTGGAGCATAGTTTTGTCTCAATTGAATTTTACGAAAAAGCTAATTGAAATTTTTAGCCCCTTCCTGAAGAAAAGATCCGTCTTAGTGATGGTATTGTTCGCCTCCAATCCGGTACCAACAAATATGCCTCACAAAAGGTATGACTCGTAAAAATAAAACATCCAATTTTCTATTTTAGCAAATGATGAGTTTCGGTACCAACCGTCGTGAAACCACCAAAATGATTGACACCAAGCATCCTGAATACGACCATGAGAAACCCGATCAAGCCGAGATCCCACTTCAATCCGGTACCAATAAGTTTGCTTCGCAGAAGGTAGATTATATTACTTACAGAGAAAGTAAATTCAATTTTTAGGGTATGATGAGCTTCGGTACCAATCGACGTGAGACCACCAAAATGCTCGATACATCTCACCCTGATTATGATCACACTCAAAGCATTGATCAAACCCAAATTCCATACCAAATGGGTTCCAATCAATATGCGTCGCAAAAGGGCATGACCAGTTTCGGTCAGCCACGTTGGGAGGTATGGGATTGAAATAATTGTTAATCATGGTCATAAAATGTGGAAGGGAACAATAGACTTCGTGAAAAGCGCTTCCCGACCCTGATTCAGGGAAGAGGGTCGGTGTATTGAAGCAAAGATGTAAATAATTCGAATTTTAGCCGGAAAACTAGCTGTCTAGGGATTTTTCTAGGCGGGGAATCGATTGGGCACATTTTAGAAACATGAAAATTTTTTTCTAATACTGATTTAAAGGACCAGCCCAGTCAGTTATAATCATATTTAAAAAATGATATATTCGGAAAGTTTATGAAAAATGGAGCATTTTTTGTTTTTACGGCATGTTCTGAATCGTTGTAGTTTTCGAGATAATTGCGTTTGAATTTGTTACAAGCTCTTCGTTGTAATACACAAACTTTTT
>OZJO01000320.1:0-18186 GCA_900406225.1 Acrobeloides nanus
TAACGCACTAACCACTACACCATCACCACATGGTGTAGTGGTAAGGTGAAGAAAATCGACCACATGGTGTAGTGGTTAGCGCGTTAGACTAGCAGCCAGAAGGTCGAGGGTTCGATTCCCGGGTGCGTCATTTTGTTTTTTCCTCATTTTTTGACTATCAACTTCAAAGTCAAATATGTCGCCACTGTTAAATCATTTTTATATACGGTTTTTTGCATGTGTTAGAGGGACTAAAGCTCTGTATTTTCATAAAAAAAATTAAATTTCTAATATTTTGTTAAGGTGAAGAAAATCGACTTTGAAAACTTCAAAGTAATTTTTGACAATGTTAGGATCAACGGATTTCGAAAATTTTTATCAACACTTATTCGACCATTGTTCAGCTACAATTTAAAAAAGACCGCATAGAAATTCGTTAGAGGTGGTGCGAGAACGACTAAAAACATTGATGTTGCATACCAAAATGAACGCTCTGTATCATCCCTGAATCAGGGTCAACTCCCTCTTCTGGCAATTTACTTTTTGCCTATTTTCAACAACATAAAAAATTCTAAACCCCAAAATTTCATGTAAGAAAATCACAAGAAATTACCAAGACTGTCATCTTCCTCGGTAGAATCAACCTGTTATAGCAAAATTGAAGTCCGTTGATAATCTTGATGATGCTGCTCAACTCGGATGATTCGTCTCATCGCTTCTAAGCTGTTATTAATCCTTACCAAAAAAAACGAATTAAGTTCGGTTGTCATTCTTTAACAAGCCGATCAAGTCTTTTGGCAAGCAAATTGTCTAGATTTGTTAAGCTTCTTAAAGGGTTAGCGAATTTCTAACTCTTCCTTGAGCTTGAATCAGGGAATCGGAGTGTGTATATTGAAGCAAAAATCGAAAATTTTTAGATTTTCTGCTTGAAAATAACTTTATGGGGCTAATTTTATGCGGGGAATCGATTGTGCGCATTCCTGAAGCTTAAAAGCGCTTCCCTGAATCAGGGAATCGAAGTGTGTATTGAAGCGATGGCCAATACATCAATTTTTCTTTGAATCAGGATCAGGGTTCGAGTTTTCATTTTCAGGCAGAATCTAAAAATTTTCGATTTTCGCTTTAATACACACACTCCAATTCCTTAATTCAGGGTCAGGGAAGCGTTTTCAAGCTTTGAGAATGCGCGTAATCGATTCCTCGATAGGGTAATTTTTGAGAAAAAATTTTCGGCTCGAAAAAACATGAAAAAATCGCCCAAATTTCGGTTCTTTTTCAAGCCTTATACGCTGTTGAAAATTGAATAGAGATTACCGTACACAACAACTTACTCTCCGCCCACACGCATAAGTGCTTTCGGCAAATGAAAGGTCAAAGGGGATATACCTCATCCTTCAATAGCCACTTCATTTACGAGTGTTAAATGCCTTTACCTTTTATAGAATATTTAAAAAAATTTTTAAATCTTTATAGAAATTTTTCTTTTTTAGTTTTTTCCCTGAATCAATAAATTCTGTATATTGAGAAGAAAATAATTCAAAATTCTTGAGCATTCAGAAAAAAATAAATACATCATTTTTTATAACTCGACGAGACGAATAAAACGACATCAAAATTATACAATTTGAAAATTGTTTTGGGTTATTGAAGCGAAAACCCCGATTCATGTTTTCGTTTCAATAACCCAAAACAATTTTCAAAATGAATAATTTTCGTGTCATCGAGTTATAAAAAATGCTGTGTTTATTTTTTTCTAAATAAGAGTCACAAGTCATCAAAATTTATATAGACTATACTAATTCCTCATACCTTTTTTCGAAATTCGGATACGCAATTCACGAATTCGCCGACTAATCTCTCTCGTTCGGCCTTATCGTACTCGTTCGGCTTCTCCCTTCCTTGTTCTTCAAAATTCTTCGAAGAAGCCATTCTTGGTTGGTTTGGTTCCGCGCTTAGCTAATCCCCGAGGGCAACACAACACCTAACTCAACCGATCACGAGAAACCTTTTTACTCGGTTACCTCTTAGGTATGAAGAAAAGTATTGACTTTGATTTTTACCTTTTTGTATTTTTCGAAAGAAAGTTTTGGGTTATTGAAACGAAAAACATGAATCAGGGTTTTCGCTTCAATAACACAAAACTATTTTCAAATTTGATAATTTTGGTGTCATTTTTTGCCTTTTAGGAATGTTTTTTTGTCTTGATCAAATTTCTATTTTGCAACAGCATATTTGAGTTTGCCTGAATATTGACACGAAAACCCTGAATTTGGTTTCGTTACATTATGTCGTTTCACATTCGTATCTTTGAAAAAGGTTCTGTGTGCTGGTATAAAAAATTTTTCGTATGAGCTTTTTTATACATATTCCATCATTTTTATTGATACACCAAAATTTTGAAAACAGATGGCCTAAACAAGTTGTGATTATAATTCCCCAAAATTTCCATTTATCCCGGCTCTAGGGACTGTTTGTTTAGGCTTTTTTTAAAGAGAGAACTTTATGTAACCAACGATAAAGAAGGGATAAGCCGGTTCGTGCGATAACGTGCCGAAAGTGGGTATTCGATGTCAGTTTGGCTTAGCAAAAACTTGTTAAGCAACTACTTCAACTTTTATGTATAGAAGAAATCAAAAACTCTTTAATATACTCAACTTCATAATATGGATTTTTGGCATAGACTCGAATAAAATGAAAGGTTTGAAACGATACGAATGGAACGAAACCAATTTCAGGGTTTTCGTGTCAATATTCAGGCAAATTCAAATGAAATGATCGAATAAACCGATACAAATGAAACGATTTCATTTCCAGACGACGTCGGAAACGGGTTTGAATTTGGCTGAATATTGACACGAAAAACCTGAATTTGGTTTCGTTCCATTAGAGCCTATGCCGGGTTTTATACTCGAAAATCTTTTGTGCTTTACACATTGAATCAGGGAAAATGTATTGAAACGAAATCATCGAACTTTAGTTTGTTGTCTGATTCAATCGTTTCCGTGACCATTTCCGGAAATTTGTGCAACCCTGCTATCATCCTTATATGCTTGTTAGTTAGGTTCATTTATAATGAACATAAGGACAAGCCTAAAACACAGTTTGTTCTATTTACTTTAAGTATTACAATGCCCTGTTCGTTCGACCAATTGCAGTCCCGTTTCCGAATCCGGTCAAAAGTGTTGTGGACAATGCAAAAATCTCGAATCCGGAAATGATCGACGTAATTCATTGTTTTTCACATCGCTCAAGAAAAAAAGCCCAAGACAAATACAGTAATGATCGAATGAGTAGTGTGAGGGAGAGACCTTTTTCGAAGCCTTATTCGGTGAAAAAAATAGGCGGAGCATCGTTGCGGAAATTAAGTGCTATAAAATCAACTCTATATCCCCAAGTTTTTGTGTGCGATTTTGTCTAATTTATTATCCTCGTATTATCTCCAGATACAAGAATCTTTTTTTAGTCATTATGACTAATTCCTAAATCCACTTAACTGCATAGAACTAAGCCTTTTGTTATAAGCTCAATTATTAATTTTTCTTTTGTTTATATTTTTTAATACAATTAGTCATAAGCTACAGGGTGTTTCCAGCTAATAAGGGAGTTTCAGAACTATAAAATCGATTTTTTTTCTAATTTTTGCAGGAATTTATTGGGCACACTTTACTTTTTATAAATATGTTTTTGGTTTGGGTGTCTGAAGCTTCGTTGTGGAGATATTTGATAAATGCAAAAACAAATTAGCGCGCAAGGGAATCGAACCTGACGTCTTTCGACTGCCAGACGAGTCACTTGCCACTTCACTATCCTTGCTATTACTTTGAGATGTTCAAATTTAATCAAGTTGTAATTGTATAAAGTTTTCGTGCCAATATCTTCGTAACGAAACATCAGGCACCCAAACCAAAAACATATTTATAACAAGTAAGTATGCCCAACATCAAGTTGTAACCCAACAACTTACTGCTAAAATTAGAAAAAATTTTAATCTTATAGGATCCCCGAGAACATATTTTTTACAAGATTGAAAAGCCATAAAGTCAATTGCGTATTATCTACAGCACGTGATTAGCTTTTGCCACCACATAGGTTTCCACAAGAGAAATGGTGAATCCTACACCAACGACGGCCTTTGGTGCTTATGGGTTTCCAAGTGCGTTTGCAGCGGCTGCCGCAGCACAACCATCACTCGGTTACGGGACTTCGCCTATGTTCAATTATTTACCGGCCTCTACCGCAACAGCTATTGGAACAAATTCGAATACATTGACACAGTAAGTTTTTCAATAAACATACAGTCAAACATCTATATAACGCCAAAATTGCGTCTCGAAAAAACTCGAGTCGGCGTCGCTTATGTTCATTCGTAAGAACTGGTGTACGCTTCATTTTGCGTCGAACAAGCATTGGATTCTTCGTAAGAGCTGCAAATTCGAGTCGGCATTGCTTATGTTCATGCGTAAGAGCTGGCGTACGCTTCATTTTGCGTTGAACAAGCGTTGAATTCTTCGGACACCTTTTTTTCCAGTGCCATTAAATCTGAAAAATCGTATTAAGTGATAGTAGTTTAAAAAGAATTCAAAAAATACGCAAAGAACAGTCAAAAACAAAATGGCTTTAACTTACCAGTTCCTATGCATTTTTGGCGTGCAAATTCGAGTCGACGTCGCTTATATTCATTCGTAAGAGCTGGCGTACGCTTCATTTTGCGTCGAATAAATGTTGGATTCTTCGGACAGCTTTTTTCAGTGCCATTAAATCTGAAAAATCGTATTTAAGTGATTTTAGTTTTAAAAAAATTCAAAAAATACGTAAAGAACAGTCAAAAACAAAATGGCTTTAACTTACCAGTTCCTGTGCATTTTTTGGTGTGCAAATTCGAGTCGGCGTCGCTTATGTTCATCCGTGAGAGCTGGCGTACGCTTCATTCTGTACCGAACAAGAGTTGGATTCTTCGTAAGAGCTGGCGTACGCTTCATTTTGCGTCGAACAAGCGTTGAATTCTTCGGACACCTTTTTTTCCAGTGCCATTAAATCTGAAAAATCGTATTAAGTGATAGTAGTTTAAAAAGAATTCAAAAAATACGCAAGGAACAGTCAAAAGCAAAATGGCTTTAACTTACCAGTTCCTATGCATTTTTGGCGTGCAAATTCGAGTCGACGTCGCTTATATTCATTCGTAAGAGCTGGCGTACGCTTCATTTTGCGTCGAATAAATGTTGGATTCTTCGTAAGAGCTAGCGTACGCTTCATTTTGCAACGAACAAGCGTTGGATTCTTCGTAAGAGCTGGCGTACGCTTCATTTTGCATCGAACAAGCGTTGGATTCTTCGGACAGCTTTTTTTCAGTGCCATTAAATCTGAAAAATCATATTTAAGTGATTTTAGTTTTAAAAAAATTCAAAAAATACGCAAAAAACAAAATGGCTTTATGTTTACTAGTTTCTGTGCATGTTTTGGCGTGCAAATTCGAGTCGGCGTCACTTATGTTCATTCGTAAGAGCTGGCGTGCGCTTCATTTTGCGCCGAACAAGTATTGAATTCTTCGGACAGCTTTTTTTCAGTGCCATTAAATCTGAAAAATAGTATTTAAGTGTTTTTAGTTTTAAAAAATTCAAAAAATACGCAAAAAACAGTCAAAAACAAAGTGGCTTTATGTTTATTTGGAGCAGTGTATATAATTTTTTTAGTAATGAATACAATCGCAAAAACCGTCGTGAAAGGACTACTTTTAATCGATATCAACTAGAAATTTTGGAGAACTTATTCATTGTTACTCACTATCCTGATGTGTTTCAGCGAGAAAATATTGCCACCCAAATTCAATTACCTGAAGGCCGTATACAAGTATAAGTTCTGTACTTTTCCCCCAATTCACTATAGGCCTATTCGATCTTATCCCCCCGCACCACTCAACTTGTGATTTTAAGGTTTGGTTCAAAAACCGACGGGCGAAACACCGCCAACAAACCCGTCAACAAGAACTGATCAAAAAGTCTGCCGAATCTGCCGCATCAAGAAGTTCGTCAAGTGGCGGTTCGAGCACAAATTCTGGTGCTAGCACGTCTGGAGTTTCTTCAACTAGCTCAATAACAAAGAAAAGCGAAAGCATTGTAGCTCAAAATCCAACCTCGGATACCCCACCACCCGCTGAACCGGCGCACGCCATCGGTCGTTCAGATCGTGAATCGATTGAGAAGCCGTCTATGGCACCTCTTCCCATTGGCATCACCGATTTCATGGATCCATTAAAATCCAAACTGAGTACCTACGGAGGCATCAAAGAAGAGGTCAGATCAGAAGTGGAAAAGGATGAAGAAAAATTGAATGGCACTCTAGCTGCTCCGGGAATGCCATGGTTCAATGCTGCAAATGCTTCGAGTAAGTGTTATGTTTCAAGCTACATGGTCATGAGCCGATTTTCAGATTGGATGAATACTGCCTACCCAACTGCCTACAATCCCTATGCTGCCGCCAGTAGTTTCAACTTTTATGCGAATGCTGCCGCCGCTACTAACTATTATCAGAATTCGCCATATGATTTCACCCAGGCCAATGCAAACAGCTCGTATTATCCTACTCTACCAGCAACTTCGAATTCATCTTCTAACACGGCATCCAGTCCCACACAATCTTATCCGTCTTTATTACCACAATAGTTTTTTTCATGCACAAGATTGATGTAAATTGAAACTGCTCATAACATATAGTCATCATGTTCACTTATTTTTTGCTAACTTCGTATATTTTGATATTGATAGTCATGTATGTTGTTATACTCGAAAACATATAGGTGAAAAAGGGGGTAGGGGTGATAGCCCATGGGTGATGTGGATCATGCCACCCATTGGGTGATTTTTGGATGCTACCACCCAGTCTTTCGCCCCCTGCTTCATTCAAACTTTTTGCTAAAAACATAAGGGGTATGGGATCGAACCTGTGGGCTTCAACATTGATTAACTTGCCAGATCGGACGGGCGGCTTCCTTATCCACTGCACTATCGAGCGCCAACTTCTTATGTCGTTCAACGGGAAACAGAGTATAACAAAAACTCGAATTTCCCCCTTTGTGTGTCATATTTTTGAATTTTTATAATGTCTGGCATTTCGTTTTAATACATTTTTCCCTGATTCAATGAGAAGCGCAGGAGATTTTTTCGAGTATATTTGTTGGTATATTTGTACATTTGATTTTTGTTTAAATAAAATTTTATTCCAATTTTTTTCGATACAATTCGTATTGATCAATAGATATATAACTTAGCTTTTTTTAATAATAGGAATTTGATTATTTTTGGGGCTATTCAAGTCTGGAGCCCCAATGACATGAAAAAATTGAAAATTTTTTCTGGAAAATGGCCCTTCAGCGTAATTTTTAACGAGGAATCCAAAAAACGAACTCCCGAGACGTAAAAACACTTCCCTGACACAGTTTCGAGCAAAGTTCGTATAACTTGAAAATGATATAACACTTGGACCAAGTCCAAAAAGATGGTGATCAAGAAGGAAACTTTGCTCGAAACAATGTCAGGGAAGTGTTTTTACGCTTCGGGAGTGCGTTTTTTGGATTCTTTGTTAAAAATTACGCTAAAGGGGTCATTTTCCGAAAAAATTTCAATTTTTTCACGTTATTCACGTCCCCCAGATTTGAATAGCCCCAAATTTTTAGTATGCTGAATCATGAACTTACATTCGGTAATTATGGCCTAACAGCTTCGCTTTCAACCGCTTCTACCTCTACAAATGCCTTTGCAATGCCATACCAACTTTCGAGTTGCCCTTCAAGAGTTCTCCCAAGGTTTTTTTCTATTTTGAATTTAGAATTGAGATAAATTGTTGATTTTTAGCTCAAGTTCAATGAAGAGAGAAAGGACGAAATTTCATCCGAATCAACTACAGATATTGGAGAGATTCTTTGAGCGTAAGATGTATCCAGACGGGTATGAAAGAGAAAGGCTAGCTCAAACTCTGGCTCTAACAGAAACAAAAATTCAGGTAATTCTGCCCTTACAGGGTGAGCCAAAAAACCGTACTCTTGCGTTTTTTGGTGAAAATTTTTTTTCAAAAATCACTTATAAGGGGTATTTTCATGCGAGAAAGCGTGCAATCGATTTTCGCATGAAAATACTTATAGGTGATTTTTGAAAAATTTTCACCAAAAAAATGCAAAAGTACGGTTTTTTGGGCTCACCATGTAAACCTAAAACCAAAATTTTTTCCAGATTTGGTTCAAGAATAGGCGTGCCAAACAACGCGCTCAGAAACATTTGGAAAATATGATTCGAGCCAAGCAAGATCTAACAGGAAAAGAAAAGGTGAAAGACGAAAACGTCATTGAAAGTCCTCCACCCGAGCCAAAGCACGAAGCTAACGAAGAGAAGAAGCCAATTGAAAAAACAATAAGTGAAAAAGTCGAACCTCATCCAATAGAATCATCTAGTGCAACCATGAATGGAATAGCCTCTTCTGCTGATGTTAACTTCAAGCTGCATGGTGCCGGTGATCCAAATTTTACTCCATTACCTGCTAATGTCACAGGTTTTTTATATACTTTTTAATATGAGCTATACACTTTTCAGCATGGATGCCGATGAGTTATCCCATCACACAATATGCTAATGTATATGTGAATGGTTTTGGATTTTATTCACAAGCTCACAATGGATCACAATACCCAACGACACCATACGATTTTTATGGCCATCCCTCGTATTACAATACCTCAGATTACTCCTGATTCCAAAATCAACTGACTGCACACGGCTAACTTTTTTGCAAAAACAAAAGTTACGATCAAACAAAACATGAGTGGTGGCCGAATGGTTAGGACTCTAGAGACTGCATTTTAAGGTCGCGAATTCGAGTCCCTCTTGCATCCATAACTTTGTCCACTATGTTTTGTTTGGTCGTAACTTTTTTTGCAAAAAAAGTTAGCCGTGCCTGTATAGGATGGCCCAAGATAAAGTTACTCTAAAAAAATTGATCATAACTTCTTTATTTGAAAGCCAATTTGGCTAAAAAAATTTTATTTCTTTAGGAAATCGATCATGTCGAAAGAAAATCGAAAAAGAAAAAATCGATTTTTTCCGGCACTAGGACGGTACACATTTCACAAATCAAATTTCTCACACAAAATTTGAATTTTTAATGCAAAATTTTGAATTTTGTAATGTGTGAAAAATTCGCTAAAATCTGTGAGTGTACCTAGTGTTGAAAAAAATCGATTTTTTCATAATTTTTTTACACAAATTGGGTTCCTAAAGTCTCAGTAAAATGAAAATTTTTTAGCCAAATTATCTTTCAAATAAAAAATTTATGATCATTTTTTAGCGTAACTTTATCTTGGGCCACCGTGTAGTTTTCTCTTGTTTCGATTGTAATAAAACTATTTTTGTATATACTCTCATTAAATCAACAACTTTATGTTAATAACAAAAAAGTAATTAGTTATTTCGGCGTGGATGTGCGACGTTTTTGACTTCAACATTGGGAAGGTTCAATCCCATATAATCAAGCATTTCTTTAGTCTCGTTATCAACCGGGATTGAAAGTAGCTGGCTGGGATCGAGAGCAGAAATCTCGGGCATGTAGTTATCACGACGTTCGCGTTCCTCCTCTTGGAGTTTGATGGAAATGCCGCGAACAGCGCCTTTCTCGATTCGCTTCATCATATGAGTAATGAATCTAATTTTGAAACAATATTTTTATATATATTCAGTTGTTCCAAAACTTCCCGAAATTTTTACATGAATTTGACGCAAAATTTTTTCTTTTTTCTAAAAATGACCCCAAAGGGGTTTTTCTATGCGAGTAATCGATTATGCGCATTCCCGAAGCGTGAAAATGCTTCCTTGACCTTTATTCAGGGAATGGTATGAGTGCATTGGCGCGAAAATCGAAAAATGTTCTATTTTTCGACGAAAATCATCCCTGATTTAATTTTATGCGGGAAATCGATTGCACGCATTTCGAAGCATGAAAATGATTCCTTGATCCTGTTTCAGGGAACGGAGTTGGTGTATTAACGCGAAAATTTTATTTTTCGCCTCGAAATCCAACTCCATTCCTTGGATCAAGGAAATTATTCCATGCTTCGAAAGTGCGCGCAATCGATCCTCGCATAAAATTACCCCCAGAGGAATAATTTACGTCGAAAAATAGAAAATTTTTCGATTTTTGTGTCGATACACCCACATCATTCCTCAAGGTCAGGGAAACATTTTCACGATTCGGAAATGCGCGTAATCGATTCCCTGCATAGAAAAACCCCTATACGTTTCATTTTTAGAAAAAAGAGAAAAACAATTTCGGGTCACAATTTCATGTAAAAATTCCGGTAACTTTTGGAACAACCTTGTATAACAAATCATACCCCGCAATGCGATTTCGCATCTTTTTGCTCGGAATTACAGCGATCTCTTCGCATACTCGCTTGTTCGTATGAAAATCATGTGTTAATTTTGGATAGTATTTCTCAATGATTAAACGAGACGCTTTCTTGACAGTCTTCGTACGAACACGACCCATTGTAGTAAGAAAAATCCAAGAGCTAACTAAAAAAGTTAATTTTAAAACATAAAATTCACATTTCATAAGATATTCACATGTCAAAATGACAAAGTAATAATTAAACAGGAACATCATTTATGCCATTATAAATTTTAAAGAACGAATATATAATACAATTGAGGTAACAATTTAGGTAGATCTATAGTTTTATAGGAATATTGCCAAGTGTTCGTTTTTTGTCATACAGAGGGTGGTCCTAAAGTTCGTGTACACTTTAAAATTTTATATTTAGGCTGCGTTCAAGCATATCAAAAAAGTTATCACAAAGGTGTCAAATATAAAATTTCAAGATGTACTTGAACTTTAGGACCACCCTGTATTACAAAGGAAATATTTGCGCCGGCAAGATCCCCGTACTATAAACAATATAAAATATGATTTTTAATGACGATCAATAAATCCATTCTTTCCATTGCCTAAATCCCACTCTGGTTCTTGCAATAGTCTAACAGGAGTTGGTTGCAGCGCAAGCGGTAGCGAAGGAAGTGTAATTTGTGGAGTTTCCTCATCGGCACCCAGTAGTTGCCCTTTATAGTAAATGTGCAGTGGACGTGTATAACCTAAAATAATTGTGTATATATTGTATAAAATCAGATCTTGTAACTATAAAAATGATAAAGTATAAAAATTTATCCCATCTTCAACATTTCAATTCTGTCGTTCAGCTTTCTTGCACACTAACATGTTCAATAAGTTTAAAATGGGAGGAGGACCAATTGAGGCGAGTTATAGCAAAAAACTTTTTTCGACAAGCGTAAAAAATGTTCGAAACGATAAAAAAAATTACTGTTTTCGAGAAAAAAACGAAAAAAATTTTTTGGGTGTTTTTGGCCTTTTACAGCAATTTCCAATCAATAAAAATTTAAAAATGGAGAGAGAATCAACTTTAGCTATAAACCATGTACCAAGCTTGCTTGAAGAGCAAGAATTCACCAACAGAATTGATCTCGAAGATGGGATATAACTTACGTCTAAAATATAGTCAATAAAAACAACTCAAAATACAAGCATAAAAAATTACCGAAATAGGTTGGTAAGCAAATTCCAAGATCTTCGCAATGCTTGAAACCTACATCTTCAGAAAGCAGATAATCTTTAAACTGATCTGGCATAAACCGTATATCTTTAAAGTTCTGGAAAATTTCATCCTAAAATAAACCAAATTAGTTCAAGTTATCTATAATGATAAGCACTTATCCCTGAGATGCCAAGAACAAATTTGTTTCAAAATCAGCAAATCTGACTTTAAAAATCAAATTTTAGGAGCAAAAATAAGCAAAATGCTGCTAATTTTCCATTATATTTCTTATAAATTTGATAAAATTTCGCATCTCAAAAATCAGATTTGATACTGCAAAATCAGCAATTTGTTGAAAAATCAGCAGACTTGGTACCCCTGACTTATCCCTCCCAGTGTGTAATATCATGGCAGAGGGTTTCTAACAGATTCCATAGCAGGAGTATCCCCCAACTTCAAAGTGGCGTAGAAAATTTTGATTTTTTTTCAAAAATCGTAATGGTACCCCATTATGATTTTTCAACAAAAATGACCAAAATTTAGAATTTTCACTAAAATTTTCGACACTGCCTACGACACTGGATCCATCTACATTTATGCTAAAATACAACTTACTGTCATCTTTGCACGCTTCTTATAAGAATCGAATGTCTGTGCCTCGAGAATCAATCTGCCGTTGGGCAAAAGTTCTCGGAATAGTCTTTTGAAGAATCGCTTAATTCCTGCATCGCCAAAATTCAAATGAACCCATTTAGTCACACTGAGAGCCAAAATAGTATCATATTCTTCACTAACCTAAATAGAAAAATTAAATTTTTGAAAAAATTATTTTAAAAATGATCTCCAATCTTCTTCAACTTACCTTATTCAATAATTCATCATTACCAAGAACATAATTCTCACAGCGAAACCATATATTATTAGGAAATTCTTGTGTAACTGATGTGCTAGGGACCGCTAAAGGACCAAATTTCAAGCCAAATGATGCCGGGAACTTTCCAACCCACTAAAGTTTCTTAAATCTTGAAAAAACAACGAAAATTTACTTTACTGTCTCTATCAGCTAAATGTCGAATATTCTTACGAGCAGCGCCGACTAAATGCGGATCGATATCAATGCCTAAAATTCGACGCGGGCGAAGTTCTTTGGCGATGCTTATTGTTAAGTACCCCGCATTACAGCCAACATCTAACACGTTCTTCCCATAAAACCATTCTTCGCACATCAGACCGAGTCGAGGGTCGGGCGTCACGCCACCGTATCGGTCGCCATAATATCTATTGAAGTTTCCATATCGGTATCTATAATTAGATGAATAAAAAACAGGGATTGTAAACTTAAATATACTCAACAAATAGTTGGGGTTATACGCGCAGTACTTGTAAAAATCCTTGAAAACTTTTAGAGCTACTGTCGGCTCTTATACCCAGGGATGCTAAGAACATTTTGTTCAAAATCAGAAAATCTGACTTCAAAAATCAGATTTTAGGAGCAAACTTCAGAAAATGCTAATTTTTCATTATATTTTCTTATAAATTTGACAAAATTTTAATTGGCTTCTTTCGCATTAAGAATCAAAAAAACTCGAACTTACCGAAGATTCAGTTCCGATTTCTTAGATGCTTTCGGTACTGGAGTTGGTTCTCGTGATGTTCCAGGCAACTCAATGTCATTAGAAGGTGATGGAAACCGCATCAATGTCTGACCCTTGCCACGAATAGAATGTCTTCGCTAAAAATCAAGCCAATAATTCCGGTTGACAGAAAACTGGAAAAAGTTTAGAAATCGTGAGTACTGCCAAACTCGTGAGGCTGCGTGCAAGCATGTTAAACAAGTTTTGTTTTGACATGCGAGTTTTGGCAGTACTCACGATTTCTAAACTTCTCGTAGGATAACAAACCTGAGCATTAATAACTGGCGACACAATCATATCTTCATCTAAGCCGTCTTTTTTCTTTCTAAAAAATATTTGATAAACAGTAGCGTATCTAGGATTTCATTTCGGCCTCGTTTTAGTATAACTGTTTTGTCCAAATGATGCCTCACAGTGTCAGGAAAAAAAGGATTAGTTATTACTAAACGTTATTCAAAATTTCGTAAATTTTGAAACTCCGTGACCCAAAAAATTTCGACCATAAATTTTATTCTCATTTTTTGGTCATAACTCATCAAAACAAGTCCTTTAAAATCGAAAAAATTTTTGGGTGTTTTTTGGCCTTTTTACAGCCAAAAAAGACCAAAAATATCTAAAAACGGCCAAAAAACACCAAAATTTTTTTCAATTTTTCCTCGAAACGCAACAAAAAACTCACTTCTTTTTTCCCCTAATCGTTTGTGGAGTATTGATATTAAGTGGATCACGAATGTTTTTTGGCACAATTAACTCAAGCGGCTTTTCCGGACTTGATGGATCTTCTGGTTTAACACTGCCTAGATTTAATGGATCACTTGCTGTTCCACCCTTAACAAAATGAAGCTCGCTAGGACGACCTCCACGTCTAGTTCTTCCATCAGGGGGTACTAAAAAATAGTTTTACATACAAAGGAGCGACTTCTGCAACAAAATGGCTAAAAGGCGATATGGAGGGTGAAAGTTCGGCTATGGTCTAGCTCGTTACACCAAACTCAGATCCGTTGATTTGCCTGAATATTGACACGAAAACTCAATTGTTTTAATCAATTTTGGGCCCTCTGGGGGTAATTTTAGGCGTAGAATCAGAAAAAATTATTAATTTTGATGAAAAAATTTTTTAAGGAGTCAAAACAGGGGGTTTTAAAAATTTTTTCAAAAATAGGGGGTATCCCCTGTTTTGACCCCTTAAAAAATTTTTTCATCAAAAATTAATAATTTTTTCAGATTCTACGCCCAAAATTACCCCCAGAGGGGCCCAAAATTGATTAAAACAATTATGAGTTTTCGTGTCAATATTCAGGCAAATCAACGGGTCTTAGTTTGGTGTAACGAGCTAGACCATAGCCTGAAAGTTCATACAAAATACGTAAATTTAGAAAACAAACTGGATTCTGATGGGAAGAAAAAATTTGGGGCTATTCAAGTCTGGGGACCCCAATGATGTGAAAAAAATTTGAAAATTTTTAAGAAAATGAGCCCTCTAGCATAATTTTTAACGAGGAATCCAAAAAACGCACTCCGTGAGCGTAAAAACACTTCCCTGACGCTATTTTGCTTCAATACACACTCTTATTTCCCTAAATCAGGAAGCGTTTTCAGGCTTCGAGAATGCGTGTAATCGATTCCACGCATAAAATTAGCCCGAATAGGGTCATTTCGCCCAAATTCCGGTTTTATACACCCTGTAGTGTGAAATAGCTTACTAATTTGACGCTTTTTTGATTGAGGTTCTAAATCTGAAGATTCAGCAGCCGGGCGTTTCAATGAAGTTGTAGGCTGTTGGTCCATTATATTTGCCATACTTTTTAAAGCTTACCTTAATAACAACAAAAATAAACAATTAAAAGAATTGAACAAAATATAAAAAATGGAAATAAAATCCAATCATATCATAAAAACAATAAAAAATCATAACTTTTATTTAACAATATATATAAAACTGGGTTACTGTCCAAATAATAACAAAATTTAATTTGATCTAATTGGAGCTGGTCAGTGTCCCATGATCCCTATTGAAAAACTTAACAAAAATTTAATATTTAAGCCGATTTTTCGACAGGTTCTTCAATTTCAGCAGGTACATCCGTTTTCTCGTCTTCGTCATCATCTTTAGCTAAACAGGTGTTCTTAAATTTGGCTTTTAGATGAATTAAAATTACCTCGAAAACACTTAGTTTCCATAACACACTTCATAAACGACACAAATTCTTCGGCGCATTTTCCTTCCTTCAAATCTTCGTCATCAGCTCCTTTCTGACAAGAAATTGCGCTTCGAAATTCGTATCCGCAAGGGCTCGCCACCAAATGGGATACACAATGACACTCAAAGTTTACCGAGCCATCTGGTAATGTAGGTCCTAAAAGGCAATATTAGCCTACAAACTTTAATTGAATGTGACAGTGGCGTACCCAGAAAAAAATTTCGCGGGGTCCAAAAACATAAGGGTCTATCTTATAAATTTTTTTACAAATTTTCCCGAAAAAATCACAATGGTCCCTCCTTACGTTGTTTTCGAAAAATTTTTTGCTGAATTCTTGAAGTTTTAGCCAAAAAATAGCGCCGCAGGCTTAGGCTTACGCTACTGCTGGAGAAGCTTCATCTTTTTATTTTCTTTATAAAAAAACAAATATCATGTTGTACCTGGGTTGTAATGGTCATAAATTTCATCCGGCGAAAGTTCTGACAATCTTTTTGCATATTCGTCTGTAATTGGCTCTCTAAACTCTTCTTCCGTTATAAATATAAGCTAAAAAAACATGGCTAATAAATGTGTCCAGCTTTTTTATTTTTTTTAGTTGGGGCTGCACAAATTCTTCTGGTTGCAACGGACTATGGTTTAGGGGTCTCTGCAAAGAAAATTTTTCGAAACTTCTTCAGGAAAAAAAGTTAGAGCGTTTTCAACTTTCCGAAAATGGCTATGTAATTTATGGATGGTCCCCAACTAACTTGGTGTTTTTCCGAATCCACATTTGACGTTGATGGCAGATTGATGCCCATTTTTATTTGTGCTAAAAAATTGAATTTAAAGAAAAAGTCAATGTTTTCCATTAAAATTCACAAAAAGTCGCGTTGTTAAAAAAGGTAGTTGTAATAATTGAAGCACAAGCAAGCCATCATCAAGCAGAACCACATGGGGAACCTTAGCAAGGTTCAGATCAAGGAAATAATGGCCGAGGCGCGTGTCATGCGTAGAGCACAGCATTTGAACATCGTCAAATTCTACGGAATCGCGGTCCGGACCGAACTACCAGATGGACTGGGCAGAGAAGTTACCAATCTGATGGCTGACACCCGAGACGATGACCAACTTCACATTCGACTTTGCAACAGAAATTTAGAGCTTTAGTGTCATTTTCCGGGAGATCTACTCCGATGGACAGGAGCTTTACCTCGGACTTATGCTCCTCGACGTCAACGAACAGGTTGCGTTTTTGGAGCTCTAAACTTTTTTAGGTGCTACATGGCCATCGCATGCAAATGCCAGAGCCGATTAAGAATATGGTGGAGCAACGCATTTGGGCGCCGACCGATCGCCGCAACAATATCAACGAAGCTGCGATGCGCCTCGAGAAGTACATAGGTCGCCGTTAGATGGTCAGCGAGCCGAGAAGCATCATCGATACCGCCAGAAAGTAAACCAAGAGCGTTAAAAAGAACACTAGAACGACAAGTTTAGTATCAAAGGCTAGCAGACAAATGACAAGCGGACATTTGACAAGTGACATTTGACAAAAGTTTTTTTTACTGAGGGGTGACATTTGACAAGTGGACATTTGACAAGTACAAACTACAAAAAAAATCTGAAGGGCAAGGGTTCGATCCCGGAGGTCGAAATCAGAAATATCATAATTTTTNTTTTTTTTGATTTTGACCTCTGGGATCGAATCCTCGCCCTTCAGATTTTTTTTGTAGTTTGTACTTGTCAAATGTCCACTTGTCAAATGTCACCAAAACAAAAAAGTCTTGTCAAATGTCCACTTGTCAAATGTCCGCTTGTCATTTGTCTGCTAGCCGTATCAAAGGCCATTCGGATAGAAAAAAGCATGCCAAGAGCGATAAGCACCCATGCAGCAGCAAGTCTCATAAAAAGAAGCACTAGAATCGCCATGGATGCTCATATATCTTAGCATTTCTATTGCACAAAATGAAAAGTTGAACCACAAAATGCACTAAAAAACTGTAAAGTGCACACTTTTCACTTTTGATTTTGCACTTTTTCGGTGAAAAAAAGTGAAGAGTCGACGTCAACTCTTCACTTTTTTTCACCGAAAAAAGTGTACACTTTACAATTTTTTAGTGCATTTTTTGGTCCAACGTTTGCATTTTTTTCATTTTGCGCAACAGACCCCAGGGCTACAATTTCTACTTCTACAACACCATTTATTTTTTGTAAAAAGAGGTCTACGCATTGCGTTCTTGCATTCTATTCCTTTTTGCAATACGATAAAAGTATTCCTCGCAAGAATGGTCTTCCTTCAAATTCACATCAAAGTTTTGGCATTTCGTGCATATATAATAAGGCCATCTTATTAAAACATATGGAATAGCAAATGAATTGGCTGGGAACATTGTCTATGATTGCTTCTTGTCTATGGTTGCTTCAGTTGCTTTTATGATTTATTCATGACGATAAAAAAGAATGATTGTATTAAAAAATTTTTTTAGATTATTTATTTTTCTAAAATGACTGTTGGTATGACAGAACCAGAAGTATCGACGTCGAATCATGTCATATCTGATATATTTAAAGAAAAACTTGTTATAGACTGGGATTGTGATGATGTTTATTCATGGTTGATTAGTTGTGGATTTAAGCATTATGCGAACTTGATAGCCTATGAACACAATGTATAGTATCAAAAAGTGTATTCTTTAAAGGGGGAGTCAACTTTGCAGCAGCACTCGGGAGACCATTTCTAGCAGAGTTTTTATTATAACTTTTGATAGATAAATCCGTTTGACTTGGTTTTGGTGTCATTTTGAAG
>OZJO01000320.1:18286-43189 GCA_900406225.1 Acrobeloides nanus
ATCGGATTCTGAGCTTCAAAATGACACCAAAACCAAGTCAAACGGATTTATCTATCAAAAGTTATAATAAAAACTCTGCTAGAAATGGTCTCCCGAGTGCTGCTGCAAAGTTGACTCCCCCTTTAAAGTTTTATGTATAGGTTGATGGTATGGTTCTGCTTAGTTTGAAAGAAGCTGATCTTCGGAACCCACCATTGGCGCTAACCCGTTTAGGGGATATAAAGAAATTGTGCAAAGCATTTGCCGAACTTCGTTCTTCTCTTGTTTCACAGATTAATCATTCAAAAACCAGTGATACTCCACCGATTGTTTTATCCGATGAAGATACAAGTTCATGGTTATTTTATCCTCCACATGTTAAAGAAAATTCTTTTACTCTACAAAATGGGTATGAGTATTTTTTAATTTATTGGGTTGTTTCAAAAAATTTGGGTGGGGGACTTTTGCGTCATTACATATGCGCACCAGACAATTGCACAACGACATTTGCGCCCCAATTTTTGGGCGCTAACAATTGCGCCGCGACATTTGGGCGCTAACAATGGCGCAACGACACTTACGCATCAGACTTTTGCTCCCCGACAGTTGCGCGCTAATAATTGCGCAACAACACTTGCGCACCAGACTTTTGCTCCCCGACATTTGCACGCTAATAATTGCGCCCCGACATTTGGGCGCTAACAATTGTGCACCGCACTTTTGCACACTAGATTTTTACGCTCCGACATTTGCGCGCTAATAATTGCGCAACGACATTTGCGCACCCTACTTTTGCGCCCTGTAAGACTTTTTCTTTAGTGGTGTTGTCGAAAACATACATGAACGTCAAATAACTACCACAGCAACAAATCTCCAAAACGATAAGCAGTTCAAGATGATCACCAAGGAAGAATTGATTCGAAGGATTGAAAGCCCAGATACCCAGGCCAAATCATTAATCAAGCTATTGCTGGCATTTATTTACTGTAGTGTATCTTTGTTAATAACTTCATTTGTTATGGTTGTTGTTCATGACCGAGTTCCAGGTTTTTTTACAAAAAGTTTCAATTTATTTAAACAATTGTCTGTACTTTAGTATAGGAGGAGATGGACTAGAGTATGAACTATTGTATGGAAACTAAGGAACCCGAAATGAAGCATGCGAACTTATCGGTGTAATAATGACTACGATTATGACAACGGTGTTGATTTTTCACAAACATAGGTTCTTTTTACCGGATATGACCAAATAAAATAAGTAACGTTTAGGGTAGTGATTACTAGAAGGATGTTTTCAGTTGTGGGTACAGTGTTTTTGCTCCGATGCATCACGATGTTTGTGACTTCGCTAAGCGTTCCCGGGTCACATTTGGAATGTTCTGCAAAGGTAATATTGACTTGAAAATTATCCATATATACTCATTGTAGACTTTCGGCTCGTTGAAAGACCAACTGTACCAAGCATATCATATCTGGTCTCATATGGGCATGTCAATACAAGGCGTTCGAACTTGTGGTGATTACATGTTTAGTGGACACACCACTGTTATTACCTTGTTGAACCATTTTATAACAGAATGTAAGAAAAGTTTTCTCACTAATGTCTGGGCACTCTCTTACTTTGAACTAACATCTACAAATTCCATCATCTTTTATTTTTTTAAACAAATTTTGATATTTCAATGATTTTCGAACATTTTATTCAACATTAAAATTCATTCAACATTANCTACAAATTCCATCATCTTTTATTTTTTTAAACAAATTTTGATATTTCAATGATTTTCGAACATTTTATTCAACATTAAAATTCATTCAACATTAAAGTTGCTGACGCCCCGATGTACTGCGTGCTGCGATACCTTGCTGCTGTAATGATACATCAGACTGCAACCATAAACTTGAACTTAGGTTTATTAAGATAAGAGAACAACGTACAATAATATAAAAAGCATATAAACTCTTATAAATCATGAGAAGAGAAGCAAGGATAGGACATCAAGGAATGTCTCTGCTTCTTCTTAGCTTCTCCTCGCTCAGTGATATGTCAGTACATATATACTTCGCTCGGTTAGAGATGGTAAGCTTCATAACTTCAACCATGTATGCTTCAACGTTAGGAACGGGGCATGATCCTACGTCTTATAGTCTTCATGAGTTATCAGCTTCTCGGATCAATACAGCCCATCTGTCCGAGATCATGGTCGTACCAGGCAAATTATACTTTTGAATGATGGGCAAAAGTGTCTCGACCGTTCTATCGGGAACTGTAATCATAAAGCATTTGTTGGTATTCCGTTCAATGCCGTCAAAAATCCACCGCACGTCAACTATATGGCCTAAAAATTCACATTTACACAAGAAAAAACTTACTGACATTATATTTGCGTAGAATGCAGAAGATTGATATCAGTAAACAGCTCCAAAAATTCTTCATTTGTCTTGCCTAACAATTTCCATAACGAATCAATGCCGACAAAAAATCCGTGGTGTCTTCCAAGTGCTCCTCTTGGCTATTTGAAGCTATCAAAACGAGTAGCTCTATCGTCTTATAGCGAGATACATTCGTAGGAAAGTTTAGAAATAGGAAATCGAGAGAATAGTGTAGTAGCATAACCCTTTAAAACACACTCGGTCCTGACGCAATCCCCATCAGTAGTCTTGTCCATTCATACAATCCGTAAAACATTATGAACGCCGTTTTTTTCATTGAACTCGGATCCAAGTCTATCTACCAAAAGCCGCTCTGCCGAAGCAGCTATAAAACTTTTTTCCCGATACCATATCCATTGCTTCATTTATATTGATTGGTATAATTTATTGTCTACAGGCTATGCCCAGTTACAGACAAACAAGAGATAAGCTAAAGGAATAAAATACAATTTAACAAAATAGAGAATTCTAACAAAATCGTTTTGTATTACATTTTCGGTTCTACGCCACTTTTGGATAGAAGATCATAGGCTGTGGAGTTTCTCAGGGCAGCTTTGAAGTGCCTCAGTTCGGGAATTTCGGCGATATCCTTCGGCAGGTAGTTCCAGATGAGCTTGGCGGTATTCATAGAGTTGCTTTTGACGGAATCGAGGTTCGTGACTTGTACTACGAGCTCCCATTGGTGTCCAGTTCTGTAATAGCGTCGTCGACTTTCTCTGCTATCCTAATCCATTTACTATATTAACTATCCTTTTGCTAAACTTTATAGTTTTAAACAACTTTTCTCATTTTTATTACGAATTTTTAAAGGTGTTGAGTCCTAAAGTAAATGAGTGCTGAATGGAAATGTTTAGACACAGATGAAAGCTGGTATGGACTTCACACGACCTCCTGGGTGCTCAACCTTTTTGCCATGTTCTTCATTTTAGCGGGTCATGAGCATTATAGCATTGACGTCTTTATTGCTTTTTATATCTCTTCGCGAATGTTTTTATACTATCATGCATATGCCTACAATCATTCAAATATCACATCGACAGATTCTAGAATGCGTTTATGGTATCCGTTAGCATGGCAAGTTGAGAATTTGTGAATGTTTTGTAATAAATTAAAAATTTAGGTTCTTTGAATCAGGTGGTCTTGGTCGGGTTCCAAACGAGTTTGGTGAGCCGTTTTCTCTGACAATACCAACTTGGAGGAGTGACAAAAAGGATGATGAAATGATTTTTGTCGAAGAACACAAAGTTCAAGAAGCGTTTGAAATATGGAAAAAGAAAAACTAATTTATTTTATGTGTACGTTTTTTGGGCACTATAACTTTCGCCACACTAACTTTCGCCATGTAACTTTCGCCACTTTCGTGTCAATAAACATATTAATTTAGACTAATTGAGAAAGTTGTTGTGGCGAACATGAAATGTGGCGAAAGTTATAGTGCCCGTTTTTGATAGAATATTGGTTAGATTCGCATAGTTATGTTTGTTTTCGAAAAACCGAGGGCCTCCTCGTTCGAAAAACCGAAGACCCTTGGTCGAAGGTTTTTATATACAAGTTAAAAATCGAGGGGTGATTTCAACACGAAATTTTATCCGAGAAATATAAATCCTGTATATGGAGAACAAATTTGTAGATCATTTTTTAAGAAAAATAATTAAAGGGGTCAAAAATTGGAACCCTCGAAAAAACGAGGCTTCGGTTTCCGATCTCTATTGTGTTTTCTACAGTATCTCGTGATTTTTTACGGCTATTATATTATATTTTACAGCTATTATATATATATTCTTTAAAGGGGAAATGTGCATGTATGTCTGTCTGTGAGGTCTAACTTTTTTCCTGCCCTATTTTTTACAGGACCTTGATTAAACCGTTTAGAATAGTCCAAAAAAGTAGGTCCCGATCATACACGGGCAAGGGGGGGTACTGTATCCCCCCCCCTAATTCGTATTATCGAGGAAAAAATTAATGGACCAATTCGTATTTTGACGGCGAATACGTCCAAAACATATATACGAATTCGTATTTCCAATTCGTAGGGTCCAAAAAAAATTCGTATTTCGACTTTTTCGCCTGTCGACGTTTTTTTTTTGGTCGACAGTAACCTTTGGGACCAATTCATATTTTGGGGCCCAGTATCCCCCTGCTTGCCCATGTATGGTCCCGATCTTGGGAAAACTCATCTAAGGGGTGTACTGGACGAGACGAACAAGTTTTTGGAGCTCCTCGCCGGGGTTCAAGTAGCGGAGAACGCTCCAGGCTCTCCCAAGCTCGGTAGTGGAGAGCACCGCGTCGGTCTAGGAACATACAGGCAGAGGGGCAAAAGTCCTCTGGGGCTGTATATCCGATGAGGATATACAGCCCCTTACGCTAGGACTTTTGCCCCCTCCCCCTGTACTTTACTTTTTTTGAAAAAAATAGTGCATTGGCCTAGTAAATTGTTAGTGTATTGGCCTAGTAAATTGTTAGTGCATTGGCCTAGTAAATTGTTTTTATATAACGTGAGATTTTTATATGAATATTATTGATTTTCTATTTGATACAAAAAATTGCATAAAAAGTTCTAATCAAGTTTTTTATTCGTGAAGCTCAATATGCTTTTAACATTTCTTATCTACACTGTTTTCGTTTGAGTTCAAATTGATTCATTAAAGGTAAACGAAGATGACACGTGGTAAAAACCGAAAAGCAGTATCTTTAACGGACTTAAGGTAAAGTACATCATGATTTGACTTCTATCTAAAATCAACATTTTTTAGAAGTTCTGAAAATGCATCAAAAATAAAAGAAGATGGTGAATGCCTTTTATGGGATTTGGAACAGTCTACACAGTCTCAGGTAAGAAGTATAGTATTGGGTTGTACCATAATTTTTGGGCTTTTGAAAAAATCGAAATTTTAAAAAGTTCTCCAAATCGGCTGATTTGTTCTACAGTCAAACCCCTCACTAAGCCCATTGCTCGGGGGGGGGGCTTAATTAGGGGTTTTGGGGGTGAGCTTAGTGAGGGGTTTGACTGTACCCGGGAGTTTTCGACGAAACTTGAATCTGAAGGAATTTATTGATTTTAACCACAGGAATTTTTTTAAATTTTTGCCTGCAGCGCTAGTTTTTTCTTTTATATAAGATTTTTCCCAACAAAAATAAATTTTTGTAAAAAATCGAAAAACATGGCCTTGGTCCACCCTTATGTTTTTGTTCAATTTTTAAACAAATTTCTGAAAAAAATACGGGGGATCCTTATAAATTTAGGGCTCGACCCCAAATTTACCCTCCCTCCCCCAAATCCTGGATACGGCACTGACAAGGATCTTATATGACCAATTTTAAAGCATATAAAATTTTAGAGTACGACAACAATCAATATAATTAACGAAACTTCATTGCTACATTCGATACCGACATGTGAAAATACTCAAAATTTCTTCAATACTGAAGTAAGCTTTTTGGTATTACAGGGTGTATCGAAAAAACTGGAATTTGGGCGATTTTTTCATGTTTTTTCGACCCGAATTTTTTTTTCAAAAGTCCTAAAAATGACCCATATAGGGGTAATTTTATGTTGGGAAATCGATTGCGATCATTCTCGAAGCTTGAAAATGCTTCCTAGATCCTGATCCAGAAAAGTAAGTGTATAAATATAAAAGCTAAAAATACAAATTTACTTTCTTGAATCAGGATCCGGGAAGCATTTTCAAGCTTCGGGATTGCGCGCAATCGATCTCCCGCATAAAATTACCCCTATATGGGTCATTTTTAGGATTTTTGAAGAAAAAAATTCATGTCGAAAAACATGGAAAAATCGCCAAAATTCCGGTTTTTTTGTAATTATAAAAATACAGGATGCAAAAAGACCGAATTTTTGCGATTTTTGACTTATTTTTTTTAGAAAATATGTTTTATTTTATATTGATAGGTATTTATAGTACTTTCAATTCCAACTATAAAAAAAGCTGACCCAAAATTCAAAATCGGCATCTCGTCCGATCTGGCAAGTTAAGCAACGTTGGGCTGAATGAACTATCGTAAGTTCGATCCCCATCCGCTCCCTTGTGTCCGAATCAGAGACCGAAAAGGGCCGAGGCCCCCTCGGCCCCACTGGGGCCCGGGCCTATGGGGCCCCAGGGCTTGGGCCCCTGTGGGGGCCGGGCTTAGGGGGCCCAGGCCCCCAAGGCCCCTCCAGGGGTCGAAAAAGGGCCTTGGGGCCCAGGGCTTGGGCCCCTGTGGGGGCCGGGCTTAGGGGGCCCAGGCCCCCAAGGCCCCTCTAGGGGTCGAAAAAGGGCCTTGGGGGCCCAAAGCCCCCAAGGCCCCCGAAGGGGCCGAGGCCCCGGCCCCCAGGCCCCCCGAAGGGGCTGGGGCCCCGGCCCCATGGGGCCGGGGCTTCGGGGGCCCAAAAGGGGGCCCATTTTCGGTCTCTGGTCCGAATTCGATAAAAATGTTTGCGTATGTGTATGTAAGGAACACGTTGGTAAAGTTATTTTTCAAAAAAAAACATGAAAACGCTATTTTTGACAACTTGTTTTAAACGAAATTAGGTGTTATTCGAAAAAGTTTAAAAAAATCATATTTTCATAAGGTTTAAAAAAAAATAACTTTACCAACGTGTGTCTTACATAAAAATACACATGCAAAAATTTTTCGGACGCAGGGGAGCAATGGAGATCGAACTTACGATAGTCCATTCGGCCCAACGTTGCTTAACTTGCCAGATCAAACGGGATGCTGGATTTTGAATTTTGGGTTCAGCTTTTTTTATAGTTGGAATTGAAACGGACTATACTCTATAGAGCTATTTTGGTGAAAATTAAAGAACTTGAAATTTTTTGAAAAAATCCAGGGCTTTTGCGCCACTCTGTAACAAACATACAGCGCGTTTCAGATAAATACAGCAATCTTTAAAAAGTTATATTTCAATAAAATGTTTTCCTAAAAAACTAGCTCCCAAATTGTGGTCGACCATCAAAATCGGATTTATGGATGTGGAGATATGACTTTTTTAAATTTGCTATATTTATCTGGAATGCACTGTAGTTTTGCTTTTTAAGACAGTTGTGTCCATTCCAAGAAGTTGTTGTGCAACTCGTTTTCGCACTCATATGACCCCGAGATCAATTTCGAAGTTTTCCATTGGGCGGATTCACAAGAAACCACATGTTGTGCATAATTCAAAAGTACTTTTTGTCGACTACTAATCATTTTATTGGCCACTTTTAGAGTGTTGTACACGAATTTAAAATGACTCCGACGGTATTTCGTAATTCTTCAAAGCATAGCCGAATGGTTTCTCGAGCTTGTTTTTATATTTCAAACAATTTTCATCGAAGAAATAGTTACGGTAAGCATAATAAATAATCAAAAGAGCACTTATACTTGACTCCAATACTGTCGTAAAAGTTCTTAATAACATTTATGACGTATTCTCAAAAAACACGAAAATTTATTTTGATTTTATTCTAAAAACTGACTTTTTAAGGTAATCTCTAGGCGAAAAATTGATTGCGTCATTCTCGAAGCGTGAAAAATTAAGTTTGACCCTAAAAATCAGGATAGAACTGCATTTCGACGCGAAAATTTTTGTTTTTCGTACTCCATAATCAAATAACATGTCCAAACTCGGCTCNTTCTCGAAGCGTGAAAAATTAAGTTTGACCCTGAAAATCAGGATAGAACTGCATTTCGACGCGAAAATTTTTGTTTTTCGTACTCCATAATCAAATAACATGTCCAAACTCGGCTCATTTGAGCTTGATTTATCTGCAAGAATGGTAAAAATTTTTAGATGAATATGTAGTATCCGTTTCATCACCTTTATCAGCTCAAACTTCTCTTGTTATTGCTCCCATGTCCCGTCCACGATTTATGAACTCCACAGTTCGATTTCGTCCAATGCGTCCGAAAACCATACCCAACTTTGGCTCGCTATACGAAGAATCCGAAGAACGTTCGGCTAGCGAGCCACCAACTTCGAGCTCATGCAGTGAAATCAATAGTTTGGACTTTAGCTGCTTGTCTTTTGATGGTTTTAGGTCAGATTTTGACGCAGCGCTGGGTAGCTTTAATGAACTTAGCATAGATATAAAGTATGTTTTTATACAAATACTCTTTTGGAGAATCGAAATTTTTAGTGGCAACGATCTCAATAATTTTGAATCTCAACAAATTGTACAACCATTCTCTTTCCCGTGATATTGAAAGCGGTGCAAAGTACAAACGATGCTGTTGAAAGCGGTGTAACGGTTTTTTGATTAACTTTCGCCACGTTTGTGTCAATATACATATTTATTGCAGATCAGGCAACTCAATTAGTTTGAAATTATTCTGTTACCAAATTTCGAAAGTTAAGTGGCGAGATTTGTGGCGAAAGTTATAGTGCCGAAAAAGAATGTCTGTCTGTCTTTGATATTTTTAAGTTGATATTTTTAGAGGAACTTTGCAATCAATTCTCTGCAATGCCGATTACCGACGAACAAGTTGGGTCAAGCCAGAATCTCGAAAATTTTATCTAAATTGTATGTAAATCCTATAGTTATACGAAATGATGCTATATTTGCTATTTGGCAACGACTCAAATTTTTATATATAAACTTTTATTTAATCACTAGAACAATGCCATAATCAGATCAGATCTAGAAGTCTTCCATGGACACACTGTTTTGTGAGAAGAAGAACACCGTCTTTATACATGGCTTCTTTCCATAAGGCAGGCATTGAAGCGGTGAAGAGAGCCCAACACGTTTCGCGTATTGTGGATCTTGAGGTGGGAAGGTCGACATATCGTTTTTGAACGGACAGAAAGCGTATGGCTGAATTGGCTTAAAGAACTCCGGCTTTTCTCCGAATGAACATTTCACTTCGGATATTTGTGCTTCTACATCAATACATTTTCCTTCATAGTTGAATGCCGGCAAATGTCTGATGTCGGTGATCTTGTCTGATGGGAGGGCGCAATAGAACTAAAATTGTTCTATAAAGTTGTTCGTCGTGATCTGAAGAACAACTTAGTAGAACATCACATTTTGTGAAAAAATTTCTGTTATGAAGAAATTCCTTAATGGAAGGAGTAACTTTTTTCTGTAATAGTTAGTGCAAGATTCATAGAGTTTACCTTCTTTTCGCACAAGTCAGTGACCAAGTCCACGATATTTCCATATGTTGCATATTTGCCATTGTCATCAGCTAAGCGCGAACAAACGGTGCCTTTCGGTGCAGTTGGAGCATCGGCTAGCTGCTTCCATTTCTCCATATCACACCATATTTGTTGTCCATCGCACTAAAAATTGTTTTTTTATGCATAAAAACTACCATACCTTTAAGTACCAGGCTGAGTTCACGGCACATTTGGCTAAAAATTATTTTTTAGAAAAAACATCTAAGAGCAGATTAACAGGCTTACGTTTACACTGGCATGTATCTCTGTCAATATCAACATCTTTGTGGTCCAAATCACAATAGCAAGTAGCACCTCCCTCTACAATAACAGATTTTACAAGAAAAATTTCCAAAAATTTTTTTGGGTTTACCATAATTTTCACACTTCATTGAGCACTTGTTAGAGCCACCATGGCTTTCACATTGGGCTTTCTTCTTATCGCAACAGTAGTTTTGATTTTCCTTACATTCATCAATGTCTAAATTAAAATTTTCGATTTCTGTCAATTCGCCGACTTTACCGAACCTGCCCCCCCCCTCAGCCTAAAAAATGAGTCGTGCCACCCAAACCTATTTAAAAAATCGAACACCCCCGAAATTGAATCCTAACCCCCCCCCCTCCCCTCTTTCATGTGTAAAACGTCTAAAAAATTTTTACCTTGCAAATCTAACAACTCATTCGTTTTATTATCACGAAGGAAACGATAGCCAGGAACTGGAATCCATGTTTTCGAAGTAACGTTACACCGAATCAAATTTCTATGCTCAATTTTCTTGACGCTAATCGGCCCTTGGATATTATCAGCCTCGGTGCACTCATCCTTTGTACAGAATGGCTCATCTGTAAGTTGACGTCGGACATAGCCCTTGGATCGATCACATACACATGTTCTTTCTTCGCGTGAGCATATCCATCCTTCACCCAATCTACCACAATCCAATTGTTTGCATACGTCTTCATCTTCGCATGTAAGTGTGACACGAACTCCGCTCTTAACAGTCTTTCGAGAGTTTCCAGGTTGACAGTCACATTCGAAGCCTTTCCACGATTTGACTCGTTCATCACCACCAAATGCGCCGGCAGGATTGTAGATGGTGTTCTTACAGAATGGAAGTGGATCCGAGGACGAAGTGAACCAGTAATATGCACCAGATGTAACAGCCTTGTTGTAGCAAATGGAATAAGCACTACTGGCGTTCTTTGGTTTGACCATCCATGTTTTCCAGTCTCCAAGAGTTTGTTTCTTCTCGCTAGCTTCTTTATATTTGGCCTGTGTTTCTACAAATGCAGCATCTTCGGAGCATTCATCCAAGTCTTCGCATTTGTTCGTGGCCGAATTTCGGACATAGCCAACTTTGCAGATGCAGATCTAAAATCGGTGGAAAATGGGTTAAATAGAGACATACGAAACTGCCAGGAGTATTCACGCATTCTTCAGTTGTTGGTTCAAAATTTGCACCTCCTTCCACGCATTCGTTCACATCTAAATTTTTTGTCGTTGAAAAAAATTCATAAGAGGAATTTTGGAGCTCTTCCTCCTGGGGAGACGCAATCAACAGGATTCCAAAAACATACTTTTTGAAGTAATTTTATGGAAAAATATCCTCTAGGCTTAAGCCTAGGCTTAGGCTTAAGCTTAGGCCTAGGCTTAAGCCTAAGGTTAAGCCTAAGCTTAAGCCTAGGCTTAAAGGACCAGTCCAGTAATTTACAATCATATGAAAAAATGATATATTCGGAAAGATCATGAAAAATGGAGCATTTTTTGTTTTTACGGCATGTACTGAATCGTTGTAGTTTTCGAGATAGTTGCGTTTGAAATTTTGAATTTGTTACAAGCTCTTTGTTGTAATACACAAACTTGTTTGAATTTTTTGCGGAAAATCGATTTTTACATCGATTTTTAAAATTTTCATAAATGAACATTGTAGCAATTTTTTATAGCTAAATGAGACGAACAAAATGACACCAAAATTATCCAATTTGAACATTGTTTTGNAATGAAACGAACAAAATGACACCAAAATTATCCAATTTGAACATTGTTTTGGGTTATTGAAACGAAAACATGAATCAGGGTTTTCGTTTCAATAACTCAAAACAATGTTCAAATTGAATCATTTTGGTGTCATTTTGTTCGTTTCATTTAGCTATAAAAAATTGCTACAATGTTCATTTATGAAAATTTTAAAAATCGATGTAAAAATCGATTTTTCCGCTAAATATTCAAAAAAAGTTTGTGTATTACAGCGAAGAGCTTGTAACAAATTCAAAATTTCAAACGCAATTATCTCGAAAACTACAACGATTCAGAACATGCCGTAAAAACAAAAAGTGCTCCATTTTTCATGATCTTTCCGAATATATCATTTTTTCATATGATTGTAACTAACTGGACTGGTCCTTTAAGCCTAGGCTTAGGCTTAAGCCTAAGCCTATACCTTTAGAGGATATTTTTCCATAAAATTACTTCAAAAAAGTATCTGTTTTTGGAATCCTGTTGATCGTGTCTCCCCAGGAGAAAGAGCTAATTTTATTACCAACACAAGATGAATAATGGCCATTTGCGTTTTCAGGTAGCTTGTAACCTAAATGTGCAATTTAAAATCATGGTGTGTGTCTGTATGTCTTACCAGGTTTGCACTCACACCGATATTGGGAAGTGTGCTCAATTTGTTTACAATTAGTGGTGTTTTTATCACAATCGTTGAGCTCTGGTTTAGTACACTTGTCTTTGGGAGCACAATTCTTGGTTCCATCGCCCTCATAGTCTGGTTTACAAGTGCTAAAAGTATTCGGTTCACTTCAAGACTTTTCCAGTACGGTCCCAAAATACAGCAAAGGAAAAATCTTTTGGACGCAATGGGGAACCGAACCCTGATACTGTAGCCTCGACATCACACCAGACCACTACACCATGGTAATCACTGAATGACTCGTAACTAATTTCGACCTTGAAGTAGTGCCAACCAGGAAAAATCTTTTGGACGCAATGGGAAACCGAACCCTGATACCGTAGCCTCGACAGTACACCAGACCACTACACCATGGTGATCACTGAATGACTCGTAACTAATTTCGATCTTGAAGTAGTGCCAATCACAAGAATGTGTAAAAAATAATTACCATTTATAACCTCCCGGTTCATTCGCACAGTCGGCATTCACATGACAAGGATGAGAGTCTGTGCATTCATCTACACGAGAAAGTTTAAAAAAAATGAAGCTAAAGTGTACAGCCTACCAATATCAACACAACCATGTCCATTCTCGACCGATTTATACCCATTGTTGCATTGGCAGTTATAATCGCCGGGCAAGTTGTTGCATTTATGGAGACCACAAATTGGATTAGTTGTGTTCAAGCATTCGTTGGTGTCAACACATGAGAATGAAGAGTTGGGTGCTTTTTCATAGCCTGGTAAGCAGCGACACTCAAAATCACCAACAAGGTTAAAACAAGTTGTTGTCCGAGAGCAACATTTGTTGAGCCGAGGATCCGAACATTCGTCTAAAAACGGGAGTCTATTTTTGACTTAAGATTTAGCTTAGGATTTGGCTTAGGCTTGGGCTTAGGCTTAGGCTTAGGTTTGGGCTTAGGCTTGGGCTTAGGCTTGGGCTTAGGATTGGGCTTGGGATTAGGATTAGGATTAGGCTTGGGCTTAGGCTTGGGCTTAGGCTTAGGCTTGGACTTAGGCTTAGGTTTGGGCTTAGGCTTGGGCTTAGGCTTGGGCTTAGGATTGGGCTTGGGATTAGGATTAGGATTAGGCTTGGGCTTAGGCTTGGGCTTGGGCTTGGGCTTGAGCTTAGGCTTAAGCTTAGTCTTATTTCCAATGCGGAGCAAAAATCCTTTCTAACATATTCATTGAAACAAAAGTTAGTCCGTACAAACACACAGACATTACACGTTTTATACAAGTTATACCAATATCTTGGCACTGCCCAGGTAACCCAGTTCCAGAATATCCATCTTTGCAAGTACACCGATATGAACCTTGAGTGTTATGGCAAGCGGCTTTCTTATCACAAGCAGTTTTCGGATTAAGTTTACATTCATCTATAATTGAAAATCTTGTGCACGTCGAAGAACGTAATTCATACCAATGTCATGACAGATTGTGCCGTTTCCGGTGTAACCAGCTTTGCATGTACATGTGAAACTTCCACGTGGCTCGTTAACACAAGTAGCATATTGAGAGCATGGTGTATACTCTTTACATTCATCAATTTCCTCACACCCAAGTGAAGCAGTGCCCGGCCCACGGAAACCATCTTTACACCTACATGTATAGCCATGAGCATTGTCGATGCAAATGGCATCCGGATAGCAAGGAGACTTGGCACTCTTGCAGCTAGGGATTTCACAAGTCACCTTGTTTTGGCCGATTCCGGTGTTCATTGTTCCCACTGGGCATTCACAACGGTATAAAATATCTTGTTCAACGCAAACAGCACCGGGGCCACAAATATTAGGATTATCAGCACATTCTAAAATTTGAGAGCTCTTCCCCCTGGGAGACGCAATCAACAGGATTCCAGAACATATACTTTTTTGAAGTAATTTTATGGAAAAATATCCTCTAAAGGCTTAGGCTTAGGCTTAGGCTTAGACTTAAGCTTAGGCTTGGGCTTAGGCTTAAGCTTAGGCTTGGGCTTAGGCTTAAGTCTAGACCTAAGCCTTTAGAGGATATTTTTCCATAAAATTACTTCAAAAAAGTATCAGTTTTTGGAATTCTATTGATTGGACTCTCCAGAGGAAAGAGCTTCAAAATTTGTTACCATGTATGGGAGCACACTGACTGCCCAGTTTACGGTATCCAATAGCACAAGCACATGTAAATGTAGCACGACCATTTCGATCTTTGACTTGTGTCTGAACACATTTCGAATTTGAAGGGCATTGGTTATCCTTCTCGCAATCCGGCACTGCGTCACAGAATTCCTTTGGATTTACACCATAGTATCCATCTTGGCATACACATTCGGGCACAAGCTTGTCCGGATTTTCCTTGCTAGGCCGCATCTTGCAGAAGGCATTGGCGCCACACTCAATCGATTTTTCGCAATCACTGACGATCTCACATCCCTTGTCTTTCTTGATGTATCCATTAGAGCAGTTGCAAACAAATGAGCCGATGGTGTTGTGGCAAAGCTCCGAGAATGGTTTGCATGTGTGAGTGCCAAGTACACATTCTAAATGATGGCTATGTTGGCGAGCAACAGTCATCAACTTCTTCACTCTTGCAGCTAGCCAACACAAACATGACATGTGTCATCTTTGTCACATCAAACGGGATAAATTAGTGACCCAAGGGGACAGATTCGGTCACACTTGTTACCTGAATGTAACCTAGGCCGGGAATCGAACCTGTGCCGCACAGCATTTTACCACTGAACCACCGAGGCTGTTTCCAGCGACAAAACAAAAAGTATAATAAAAAAACACACCGTTGACATCCTCACACATTGTGCTGTTTTCTGGAACATAGTTCATGCCTTTGTTGCACATGCATTTGTATGAACCAGCAGTGTTTTGACAAGTGGTTGTTGGTCTGTCGCATTTATCCAACTTTTTGGCACACTCATCTAAAATTTTAAGCTTATGCATGATGCAAATGTAGCTAAATACCGATGTCAATGCAAACTTTTTTCGTCTCATCTTGCTCAAAACCATCTGGACAGATGCATTCGAACAGTTGTGGGAATTTGGCAGTTTTGCATTTAGCCCCAAAACGATTGCAAGCAACCGTGCCTTCGCCATTTTGACAAGCATCTATTACTTCACACTTTGTCCTATCTGTATTCATTTTATGACCATCAGGGCATTGGCAAGTGTACGATCCTTGGGTGTTGATACATTTTACTCCAGGCGGTTCTGACATACATGGTCCAATCGGGGGTTTCTCAGCACATTCGTCTAAAAGTATAGAAATTCTGAAGATTGAACCCGAGGCCGATTCAACCGTCATTCGATACGGATGCAGAAGTAGTAGTAGAAGTAGTGGAAGTAGTAGTAGTAAAAGAAAAAAGAACAAACCCAAGAATCTTTCTTATTTTTACGTACGAAAACTAACCGATATCATCACAAATTCTCGTTTTCGGATTGAACTTGAAACCAGTGGGGCAGATGCAAGTAACCCATTTGCCTTCAACCGCTTCTTCTACTGGTTCGCATTTCGCTTCCTTGGGACAATCGTTCCTGATCTCGCAGTCTGAGCCTCGTTTACAAACGTTCTTGCCATCACCTTCATATGGCTGCCGACAGCGGCATTCATAAAGAGGGTCCAAGTCAATGCAATCGGCTAGCTGATGACATTTGGCCAAGCCAAGCTTGCACTCATCAATATTCTCACACGAATTGACACCATCTCCAGAATAACCATCATTACATGTACAGTTGTAGACATCACCTCCTTTTTTGGCGCTCTTGAGACAGAATGCATGCCTGTGGCACTCTGGGCACGAAGCATTCACGACACAGTCTTGGAGTCCATGTTGAATAGCTGGTGGGTGGCAGATGCATTCGTAGGAGCCAATTCGATTCTTGCAATCCGAATGTGCTGGACAAACGTTCTTCATATCGGTGCATTCTAAAAAATTTGATTGGTTAATCATGAACAGGTTATAACAATACCCTCCAGTACGTTTTTGGGGGAAGGGGGCCATGTGCAACAATTTTTGGTGGGGGGGGGGACCCCTTTGGATCTAGAACCGCCTGTTGGTTAATGTATCATGAAGATTTTCTAAATTACCATCAATATCAACACAGATCATCTTTCCATCCTTGGTAACAGGCTTGAAGCCTCGAGCACAAATACACTCATACCCTCCAAAGGTGTTATTACAAAATGAGAATTCGGGGCATTCATACTGGTTCGTAGCGCACTAAAAATGAAAAAAAATATTGGAATTTTTCTGCACAAACCTCGTCATTGTCCACGCATACTCTTTCTGGAGATTTCTTGAATTGAGGGGTTTTGCAGACACATTGGAAGGTGCCTGGCAAGTTGATACATTGTTCCTTGACACGATCACAAGTATCAGTCTTTTCCTTACATTCTAAATTCGAAGATAGGCAATATGGCAAAATGCAGTCATAGTCTTACCATCAATTTCATCACATCGATGGTCGGTGACATTTTCACGGTAGCCTTTTGGACAGGAACAAGTGTATGAGCCAATTGTGTTAGTACAAATGTAAGTGGCGCAGCATTGAGCTATGCCAGCCGTACATTCCTAGAAAGAAGTAGTAGTAGTAGAAGAAGGGGTAGAAGAAGAAGTAGAAGTAGTAGTAGAAGTAGTAGAAGAAGTAGTAGTAGAAGAAGAAGTAAGGCTTAGGCTAGCTTAAGGTTTAGGCTTAGCCTTAAACTTAAGGCTTAGCCTTAGGCTTTAGAATTCAGCTTACATTGATATCAATACAATCTCCATTGATCATCTCATAACCATCTTTACAGATACATTCATATTTTTTCTCTCTGTTAACACACATTTGATTTGGCTTACAAACATCGGCGCCATTTACAGCCCGCTTAGCTGACTCACAAAAATCTTCTTTCTGGCAAAGCCCATCTCGTTCAAGAGCCATACCCATATATCCAGCATCACATTTGCAATATTGGTGTGTTGCATCAATATCGGCACAGAAGGCGTTCGAATCGTGATTGCAGAAGTGTTCGCGGCTACATGTGAAGTCCTTGACGCATTTGTGGTTGTGGTCTTCGATTTGGCCACGAGGGCAGTCGCACCTGTAGCTGCCAACCAAGTTGAAGCAAGTTGCTGTGTCTTCACAAGCTTTGTGAGTGCCCGAAACTCCACCTGTGGTGACTTTTTCAAGAAAGCCGTTGGAACATGTACAAATATCAGAAACTCCTTCAATGCACTCGTTTATCTAAATTTAAAAAATTTGACTAAAAAAATTTTAGTTTACATCATCGCATTCTTTTCCATCGGCCGAGATCTTGTAGCCAGGCTCACAAGTACAATTTCCAGCGCTCCCATAATTTACACAAAGCATATGGTCGGCATTACATCTTGTAGTGCTCTTGCAAGGTGAACCGTATGGTACCTTGACGGGACACTTACAGACATCAATGGGTACACATTCATGATTCGAGTCGAGCTCTTCCCCAATTTTGCATCTACAGACCGTCTTAATGATGTCTTCCACGGGTGTAGGAATGCATCTTGCCGTCTTTCCACAACCGCCATTGTTGACCAAACATGGATTCTTTTGACACTTGTTGCTGTTCGTCAACAAAAATCCATCCTTACACTTGCACACAGCTTTGTCACCAGCGGAAATGCAGTTCTCGGTTTCTTGGTTGCATGGGTTTTTGAACTTGCATGCATCTGCGATTTTGCAGCCAGTAGTATATGCATCACCTTCATAGCCTTCGGAGCATGCACATTTGAACGAGCCCAAAATGTTCTCACATTTGGCATCTGGTCCACAAGCTGGTCCATTCTTTCCATCTCTCTGCATACCTTTCATACATTCATCTCTAAAATTGACTATAACTACGGTTTGCTAATCTTGCTTCTCACATATCAGCGCATGGGCATCCGGTCTTATCGGTACAGTCCTTCGGTTTCCTATAGCCATCCTTACAATTGCAGGTGAAGCTTCCATTCGTGTTAGTGCAAACATCGGATTCGAATGCTGGACATGGAGATGGTTTTTGCTCGCATTCATTGATGTCTATAAAAATATTTTCGCATTTGGATTTTTTGTAATTGTGGCTAATGAACAAGCGTCATCAAAACACCTTTCGCTAACTCCTGGCTAGCTATGGGGGTCGGCTGTTCAGTTGCCGTGTCATGACACACATCATGATGCGTGTCATGACACACATAAGGCGCGTCATGACGCTGCATCTTGACACAGCGTCATGATGCGTATCATGACACGCGTCATGATAGTGTCATGTCGCGCATCATGACGCGTATCATGATGTGTGTCATGATGCGCTTATGACGCTGCATCAGCAAACGAACAAGCGTCATCAAAAGCACCTTTCGCTAACTCCTGTCTAGTTATGTAGGTAGGCTGTTTGCGTCATGACACTCATCATGACGCGCGTTATAATGCGTGTCATGACGCGTATCATGACGCGCGTCATGACTTGAATCATGACACTGCGTCATGACACGTATTATGATTCGTGTCATGATGCGTTTCATGACGCGCGTCATGACGCTGCATTAGCAAACGAACACGCGTCATCAAAGACACCTTTCACTAACTCCTGGCTAGCTATGGGGGTAGGCTGTTCGCGTCATGACACGCATCATGACGCGCGTCATAATGCATGTCATGACGCGCGTCATGAGACGTATCATGATTCGTGTCATGATGCGTTTCATGACGCGCGTCATGACGCTGCATCAGCAAACAAACACGCGTCATCAAAAACACCTTTCACAAAAACACTCCTGGCTAGCTATGGGAGTAGGCTGTTCAGTTGCCGTGTCATGACGCTGCATCATGACGTAGCGTCATGATGGAGTTCTTAAACAACACAAAATCACCCGTCCACATAATTCTTACCGACGCATTTATCTGGCGACATTTGAACATATCCAGCCGGACAAACGCACGAATAGATTCCTGGCTCGTTGATACATTTCATTCTTACTTCACCGCCTTTCTTGCTGCAATCATTCGTCTCCAACGACAAGCACTCATCTAAATAAAATTATTTCCAAAAGCTTATAGCCAACCCCCTACCAATATCAACACAGCCTTTTGGCGTTGGTTCATACCCCGGTTTGCAAGTACAGTTAAATCCAATTCCAGGCAAATTTACACATAGTTGTGTCTCCGTACAATTATGTTTTGGCGCGGCCGGATTGCAATAGTCGATTCCATAGCAGTTTTCCCCCTCACCCATGTACCCTTTATTGCATGTACAATAAAAGGAGCCGGGTATATTCGTGCACTTGGCATTTTTGTCGCAGTTACTTGTCCCCTCTTTGCATTCATTGATATCACGGCAGAATTCGTAATCCGGAGCTTGGACACGATAGCCTGGTGCGCAAGGACACTCATACGAGCCGATGTTGTTTACACAAGTGCCGTTCTTGCTCCTGCAGTCGTCGAGACCGGCTTCACACTCGTTTACATCTATGCAAGTTGGGTTGGTGAGAGAGCTACCAATCTTTGGGGTATATCCCAATTTGCATGTGCATTTGTACGACCCAATGAGATTTTCGCATTTGGAGTTCTCTGGGCATGCTACTTGGTTTTTGTTACCCTCACACTCGTTGATATCTATGCATTCTCCATTACTGAGCTCAAATCCATCTGGGCACTCGCAGACGTATTGATTTGGACCGGTGCGCTTGCACTTTAGTGGGTCGGCACATGGCTGAGATTCAATGCATGGATTGATCTCCGAACAAGGAGGTCGATTCTTCAAAGACTTTATGGTGAGTGGCCATCTAGGTTCGTTCCAAGTGTAGCCAAATTTGCATAAGCACATGAATTTGATACAGTCCGCATTTCCTGGACTTGGGAAATCTTGATCGCAATAGTTGGGATAGACACATTTGGTGCTATTCAACATGATCGCTGCGGCTGGACATTGGCACTTGTAGAAGGGTGGCTGATCGATTGAGATGCATTTTCCTGGATGGCAGATTCTTGGGAAGCTAGCACAAACATCTTCTCCTAAAAATGGAACAAATATACTAGGTGCAACATGGTAGTGTATAGTAATAATCTTACGTTCACAAACTGGCCGCAAAGGATGAGAACCCAATTGAATCTTGTAGCCTTTTTCGCATTCTAAAAAAACTTTCCTCTTTTAAAAATTTCACCCCCCCCAGCCTACCGCATTTGTATCCACCGAATAAGTTGCTACAAACACTATGCTTGTTACACTTGTTTGAGCCATCCGCGCACTCGTCCCTGTCACCACAAACTCCGGTATCGTTATTCTTAACGAAGCCATATTTACAGTTGCATTTATACGACCCGATACTGTTTTCACATTCTTCAACTTGTCTATTACACTTGTTTTGACCATTTTGGCATTCTAAAAGGTGATCTAAGATTCGTTTCCTTTTCCTCTTACCATCAACATCCAAACAACGCCGGTTATCGATGTCTTTTACAAACCCAATTTTACAATCGCACAGATATGAGCCAATCGTATCTTGGCACGTGCCATTTTCTGAGTCACAGGCTGAGACGTAATCACTTTTAGCAACTGTTTCATTATTAACCTTAAAGGGGGTATGTGAATCCTGTCCGTATCGGGTCAAAAAAATTCATGACACGTATCATGATGCGCGTCATGACACGATCATGACAAGCGACATGACACGCATCATACGCGCGTCATGACATGTATCATGACACTGCGTATCATGACGCGCAGCATAACATCATGATTCGTGTCATGGCACGCGTATCATGACGCTGCATCTGAAGCAGTGTCATGATGCGTGTCATGCGCGCCATAACACATATCATGACGCGTGTTATGCTGCGCGTCACAGTTCAGCGTCATAATACGTTTCATGACGCGCATCATGACGCAGAATCATGATACGTATCATGACGCGTGCTATGCTGCGCGTCATGACGCGCGTCAGGATGCAGCGTCATGACATGTATCATGACGCTGAATCATGCGTCATGATACGCACCATGATGCTGCATCGTGACTCGCGTCATGACGCGCAGCATAACACGCGTCATGATTCGTCTCATGCACGCGTCATGACGCGTATCATGACGCTGCATCTGACACAGCGTCATGATGCGTGTCATGACGCGTGCCATAACACATATCATGACGCGTGTTATGCTGCGAGTCACAACGCAGCGTCATGATACGTGTCATGACGCGCATTATGACTCTGCATCATGACACGTATCATGACGCGTATTATGCTGCGCGTCATGACACGTATCATGACGCGCGTCATGATTCAGCGTCATGATACATGTCATGACGCGCGTTATGATACATGTCATGACATGTATCATGACGCTGCATCAAAACGTGCGTCATGATACACACCATGACACTGCGTCGTGACACCCAACATGACGTGCGTCATAACGCTGAGCATGTTAGACACTAAAGTGGTGAGTTTCGTTCGAAAAAATCAAGAAATTTTTCTTTGACCCGATACGGACAGGATTCACACCCCCTCTTTAACCTCAAGCTTCACCTCAATGAATGACATCCCAACTTCACACTCATTGATGTTTTCACAGATAACTTTGCCATCTTTGGAGACATTCTTGAAGCCTGGGAGGCATTCGCATTTGTATCCGGGAACCAGGTCGATACACCGACTCATTAGAGGGCATTCTGCGAGATTTTCATCACATTCATTTATGTTGCTGCATATGTTGGTTCCCTTGAGAAGTTTGAAGCCATCGTCACATGGACATTTATACGCGCCGATAACGTTGAGACAGTGGGTATGTGGCAGAGGACAAGCTTTTCTGCCGCCTTCCTCCAAACATTCGTCCTTAAAAGATAGGTTAAATGATTTTTTCACTCTAGATTAAGTTATACAACGTCCACACAATTTCCAACCGTTCCTTTGCCAGTGTAACCGGGATTGCATCGGCATTCGTATCTGACTCCATGCAAGGCTGGTTCTCTATCAAAACATTGTGCATTGGCGTCGCATGTGGTGTCGAGTGGATTCAAGCACTCGTTGATGTTGACACATATTCCCGCGGCGTTTCTTCTATACCCCTCGCGGCACACGCACCTAAAAGTTGCATCAGCAAAATATCTTAGAAACAAAAATAGAGATATGCAACAATTTTCATGGAATTTGCAGAACTTAAATTTGATGTGGGATTCGAACCCTCGACCTATAACCCTATAATCCGCAAAGCTGTCACACTAACCACTCGGCCATAGGTCAAACCCCAGAAATTCCATGATATGGTACTCATTTTGAAGCGCTCGACGAGCTGAGTTGATTGCCGACATTTTTAACTCTTGCGCACACTTTTTTCCTCTTTCATGCGCTGTGAAAATTGTAAAAAATCTTACTCCATAAATGGAGCACCTCCAACAATCGGTCTACAAACACTGGTAGCATTCTCGCAGATTGAACAATTGTTGACTGGCGCAGTATTTTGGTCAAAGCAAGGAGCGGCGAAGTTATTTTGATTCTTGACTTGACGGACAAAACCAGGTTTGCATTTGCATATGGCTTTTCCGTTGTTGTTGAAACAGAATGTGCCCGCGATTCGAGCACATGGGAAGTCGATTTCACACGCATCTGTTGGCCGGCAAACCTTTCCATCACCCCCATAGCCTTTGTTACAGTGGCTAAATTTTTTTCAATTTTTACTACATGTTTTGAAGCTACTACACAATAGGGGAGGGGGTCTACACACGTGGAAAATTTTTTTACTAGAAATGACATTCTCGGGGTAAAAACATGCGGGAATCCGAATTTGACATTTTCGAAAAGAAAAAACGCTTCCCTGATTCAGAGAATGCCTGTGTATGATAGATTTTGGCTCAAAAATTGAATTGTTGCTTCGATTTTTTGTCGCAAAAATCGCATTTTTGCGACTTGTCGCTTCAATATACAATACGCCTTCCCTGAATCAGGAAAGCGTTTTTTCGCTTCGAAAATGTCAAATTCGGATTCCCCGCATGTTTTTACCCCTAGCGAGTCATTTCCAAGCTTAGGCTTGGGCTTAGACCTTTTGCGTCATTTCCAGAAAAAATTTTTTGAAAATTCTTTCGCGTGGGTGACCCCCCCCCCCTCTATTGTGTAGTAACTCCCATATATAGCTATACCATTTGTAACTGCCAGGAGTCTCTTCACAAGTGGCAAAATCGGGTGTTTTATCGCAGTCATTAAGAGATGGGTCAGCACAGAATGGTATATTAGAGCATTTATAGCGATTTCCAGAGATCCTTTGGAATCCTGAAATGCTAGGATAAAAGGCTAAAGTGGGAAGTGGGGAGAATACCATTTCGACATTTACAGATGTATGCTTGGTTATCCCTTCCAAGTACGCATTCTGTCGATTCTTCGTCGCATTTTGTGCACCACCACTCTTTATCCGGTTCACAAGTGTAACCATCGCCTTTGAATCCTTCAAATAGATTTCATATTATTAGAGGCTTTTCTAATAGCATATGTGTATCCTCCTTCGAATTTAGAGCGGGAGGGGGCAAAGACGTAGCTTGGGAGGGAGCACTTCCCCACAAAGGGTTGATTTTTCTCAAAAAAACATAAGGCTGTTCGATTTTTGAGCAAAAATTCGATTTGCTGCTTGTACACGTGTGTCTGATAGCCCTTACCTTCTTTGCATTGGCAAGTGAAGGATCCAGGTTCGTTGACGCAATTCGCATTGATATCACATGGGTTATTGAATCGGCATTCATCTAAAATCGATTCAAAAATTTGGTAGTGAACACGATTACAAACCTATGTCAACACACTGGTTGATGGTTCCAGACTTCATTTGATATCCTAGAACAATTTTTTATATAATACTACTTAGTCCTTAATTTTACTACCCTTTTCGCACTTGCAGATATACGAACCAGGGGTATTGACACAGATTGAGTTTGATCCACAAATAGTGCCGTTGGCGCATTCATTTTCATCTGAACTGTATTTTTGAAAATTGCATAATACAAAAAAATTTACCTTGACACGGGCGCCATTTATATCCACCATTGGTGTCTCCTCGCCAGCCAGGCCCACAAATGCAAACATATTTCAGGCCTTGGTCGTAGATTGGCTCACGATCTTCACAAGAAGCTCGAGGGCGATCGCACTTGTTCAGATTATCATCGCTGCACTCATCTAAAAGTTGCATATGATCTCATATATGAAGATGGGGTACCAATTTTGGAAACTGCCCCCCCCCCCCCCCCGGTGTTGAACATTCATTGTTGGTTTCTGCTTTCCGTTTGAGCGTCGACACTTAACCCACTGCTCTATTGCAGCCAGTTAATGTTTCGACTTGTAAACTTCCTTAAATGGCTTCGATTTCTTGAAGCTTTTTCTCTTGCACCCTGGGCGCTCCATAGTGCAGTGGATAAGGAAGCCGATCATCCGATCTGGCAAGTTAAGCAACGTTGGGCCCGCAGGTTCGATTCCCACAAAGGAAAAAAGCATACCAATGTTGTCACAGAAGATACCATCAGAACCGGAATATCCTAATTTCACGTCGCATGGAGCACACGAGTACCCGAGCTTGTTTCCATAATCAGGTGGCGTACACTTGGAGGCCTTGTGACAACGATGTTTGCAACTATGGCAAGAGTTCATCTTTTCACAAGTAAATCCACCTTTTTGGGCTTTCGATGGCCTTTGAACAGAGCCGATTGGGCAGCCGCAGTATGG
>OZJO01000321.1:970-34833 GCA_900406225.1 Acrobeloides nanus
AAAATGGGAACCCCCCCCCCCCGGGGGGGGGGTGTTCCCATTTATAGTGTTTTGTGGGGCCCCCCCCCACAAAACACTATAAAAGCGGCCAGAAACTTGTTATAGGGGATTTTTCTAGGCGGGGAATCGATTGCCGCTCATTCTAGCAGCCTAAAAATTTCAAAAATCATCTTGGTCCCCTCTTACGTTTTTTGTTTCCGCAACGCGAAAATATTTTGTTGAAAAAATACTCTTTAAGCTAAACAAAGACCAGCACCGCAGGCGAAATTTTTTTTTGAGAAATGCTTGTTTTTAAGCTGAAAAATGCTCAGAAAATGAATTTTTTTGTAAAAATAGCATATTTTTGACTTTTTTTGTTGAAAAAATTGGGAAAATTTTAGTGAAAAGTCATAATGGGGACCATTAGGATTTTTGAAAAAAATTTTTTCAAACTTTTTGTGCAAAAATATAAGGGGGGATCCTTATGATTGTTTCATGTCTTCGGCCCGGAAGGGGAGCACCTGCCCCCCCCCTCTAATTACGTCACTGTTTGTGCGAAGCTGGGTGTTGGGCAACAAATTTATGTTAATGGGTGGGGTGTCTTACAAAAACTAGCATATTCGTCTTCCACTCCATATGGCTCGGGTGTCCTATATACATTGCCAACATGGCTTGATTGAGAGACACTAGGGTTCTGATTTTGAGGTTGTTCCACTTCATTTTTGAAATGCACTTGGCCCGTATCTGTCGTAACAATAATAGACGAGGAAGTCGAGGGTGGTTCATATTCTGTTTCATGATAGCCTGAAGTGTCTGCATATTGGGTTTTGAAGCCTCCAGAAGGGACCAGTAGGACTTCCACTGCGTTCGTGTTCTAAAAAGTAGCTTTTTTGTATAACTTGTTTTTAAATTTTGGGCACTTTCATAGTTTGCGCTCATCTTTAAAATTGATGTTACTTTATTTTTCTTTAAGCGCTATTTATACTTCCTTCATGTCGCGATGGAAGTATAAATGGTGCCTTATAAAACTTTTAGCGATAACACAATTTCTTAACTGTTTGTAATTTCATTTGTTTAGCTGTTCAAGCTTTTGCTTAAAGTCAGATGATGAATTGTTGGACTTGCTTAATGGAAATGAAACTTGCTCATGCTACCAGAACGTGTCCAGCCTGCAATCGTCAAATGAAAGTTACTAAGAATCGAGTAAATTTGATTTGGCAGTGTTCTTATGGATGCGACCCTAACCAACCAGGAACAGAACACGAATTTCTTTTTTCAATGGGACCTAAGGAGGCTAGTTTTACAATGTTGGTATGTTTTTTTGAATTTCATTCACTTCTCATTCTTGGCTAATGGAAGAAAAATAAAATCGATTCAATTTTAAAGGTGAGCACAAAACTATATAGAAGTGCAAAATAACTTGTTTTGAAATTTTGAAATCTAAATGAAAAAAAATTTCTCACCCATTTCTCATTCCCTTGATTTCCGACCAGCGTCGAGATATGATGAGAGTGTTGTTGGACTTGCTGAACTTGTTGGTGATGTTGGATCTGTTGTTGTGGAACCTGTTGGACTTGAACTTGTTGAACATTAGGGTTCATTGTCCTCGGGTCCATTTCCATATGTATAGCCTCTCTGAGGGTTTTGGCTCCATTTTGATGGACCTCAGCCGTTGGTTTGGGTCCTCGTTTTCTCGAGTGCGTTGGCTGGCCATTTTCATCAAGGTTTTGGGAGGGACCTTGGGCATCGACCACTTCAACTTGGTCCAAAAACAGCATCGTATTGAAAAATCGCCATCTTGGGGTTACCATAAGGCCGTATTCATCGGCGGTGACTTTTTTCTTGACTTTGTTGTAAGTATCCTAAAATTTTGTTAGATATTTAAAAAATTGGGGTAGAATAATTTTTTCTTCAATTTTTTAATTTTTGGATCAAAATTTGAATTTGTTTCGAATACCTACTTTTAAATTTTTCCATTGTTTTTCGACATCTTTAGCAGATAGTCGGATTTCCTGGGTACTTAGGCTATTGGCAATTTCTGTAAAAGCCTGTTTTCGTTGAACCAATGAAGTGGCTTCTCTATTTGCGTTCGAGTCCCATAAAAATGGCCTTTTAAAGACCGCATCAATGATGCTAAACCTGAGCTCATCGCTGTAAATGGCAACCGTGCTCCGGCGGTGTCGGCGATCGTCCTAAAAAAATCTTGGAGTTATTGTAGATCAAGGGGGTCAAAAATCGAAATTTTTTTTGACATATTTAAGGGTAATTTTATGCGAAAAATCGATTTCCGAAAAGTGAAAACCTTTGAAAAATCAGCAAAAAATTCGAAAAAAATTAAGTTTAAAGTCAATAATTGTGAAAATATGGGTAAAAATAAGTTTTTCAAGTGTCATTTAGGCACTACGTGGTTAAGTGGTTGTTGACTGGTTTTTGTGCTGAGTTCAAACCCCACCTCCGACGAGTGCTTTTTGCATTCGCTGCAAAAATTGAATTCGTTATAAAATGAAAGAGCTAGCGAAAATGTAAAAATATCATAAAATTTTTTAAAATTAAAAATAAATTTTTTTTAAAATTTTTATAAAAAATTTCTACCCTAAATTTTTTTCTAAATAACTTTAAGAGTAGTAAATAAAAATTTTATTTTTAAAAAATAACTCGAAATCATCTCCTAAGAACAGCTCGGCTTCAGGAATTCCCAATTTCCTGAAAAGACCAACTTCGCCAAACTAGGCGAACGAGGTGCCTGTTCGCAGACCGCCTTTTAAAATTTCGCTGCGAAACAGTCAAAAACCCCAAATTTTGACCAAATTCAACCCTAAAAATTTCAAAATTAATTTTTACCGGTGGTGGTGACTCTTCATTCAATGCCTCCGCTAGTGCATCACCCATTTTTCTGGAAAAATTTTAAATTTTTAGGCAATTTCGCGAAGGTGCGACGTCGCAAAGCGGCGACCGCGACGCATAACCTAGAGAAAGTGTTCGCTGTAATAGAAAACAGCACGAGATTTTGGCGCGCATGCAAGAGATCTTTGAAAATTGTGGGAAAAATGGAGAGGGATAGAGAAAGAAAGCTCAAGTTTTCGTTTTGATACAAAATTGAGTTAAATTTGAGTCAGGTGTCTCATGGTTATACAAGCTTGATCGATTTGCACAGCGTAAATATTTTTTTGATAAAGCAAGAAATCAACGCCGCGATTTTGAAACTATGTCGTTTGATAATGATTTATCATGAATTTTGAAATTTTGAAAAAAATCAAAAAATTTAAAAAATATTTTCGAAATTCAATTTTGAGAAAAAATATAAATATAGGGTGAGCCAAAATATGTGTATAAAAAAAATTAGAATTTGGGCGATTTTTTCATGTTTTTTCGATCTGAAATTTTTTTTCGAAAATTCTAAAAATGACCCATGTAAGGGTAATTTTATGCGGAGAATCGATTGAAAGCGCATTTCTGAAGCTTGAAAATGCTTTTCTGATCCTGAATCAGGGAATCAGAGTGTGTGTATTGAAGCGAAAATCGAAAATTTTTAGAATTTCTGCTTGGAGACGACTTTCTGGGGATAATTTTATGCGGGGAATCGATTGCGCGCATTCCCGGAGCTTGAAAATGCTTTCCAGATCCTGATTCAGGAAAGTAAGTGTGTATATGAAAGCTAAAAAAAGCAAATTTACACACTTACTTTCCTGAATCAGGGTCCGGTAAGCATTTTCTAGCTTCGGGAATGCGCGCAATCGATTTCCCACATAAAATTACCCCCAGAAAGTCATTTTCAGGCAGAAAATCTAAAAATTTTCGATTTTTGCTTCAATACACACACTCCGATTCCCTGTTTCAGGATCAAGGAAACATTTTCAAACTTCGGGAATGCGCCTAATCGATTTCCCCCACATAAAATTACCCCCATATGGGTCATTTTTAGGATTTTTGAAAAAAATTTCTGATCGAAAAACATGAAAAAATCGCCAACATTACGGTTTTTTTCGATACACCCTGTAAATAAAAATTTTTAGCCATATCAATTTTCACCACCTGTATTTTTCTACTACCTCCAAAAAATTTCAAACATGGTTGCTCTTGAGTTCGAAGTCGTGCCAGATAAGGCTTTACGAAATGATATTATTGAGCTAATACTCGGAATGCCTATAAATCAAGCTCTGGCAGCCCTCCAAAATGTTTCAAGATTTATTCGGAATATTGAGCTTGTCTACTCTGATACAGTAAAAAAATTTTCCAAAAATTTTGTGGATAAAAAATTTTTTAGGAGCCATTTGAAAAGGATATCACCGTAACTTTGAAAAGCGACGGCATAAGATTGTTATTTGATGCAAAAAGTCAGGTTTTGAAGGTAAAATTTTCGGTTAAAAAAAATAAATTTGAGAATTTTTTTTAGCTCATTGAAGTTTTTGACTTCAAAAATATCACTTTGCACTATTGGTAAGCTTACATAATGTACAAGATGAAAAAAGTTTGGAGCTACTGCACAATAGTTGGGGGGGGGGGGCACCTAGTGAAAAAATAAAAAAATTTTTTTTTTTAATGACTCCTCTAGGGGCAAGAACATGCGGAGAAAATTTCAAACTCAGATTCCCAGCATTTTTTACCCCTAGAGGGATCATTTCCAGAAAAAAATTTTGAAACTTTTTTCACGTGGGTGGATCCCCCCTTATTGTATAGTAACTTTTAAATGTTTTTTAGCGGTACCGTTTTTTCAAAGCCCGGACAAGAAGCGAATGTGGACATTGTTGAAAAATGTTTTGGAGCCACTCATCCTGGAGGTACATCTTCAACCATTGACCCTTAGAAAGCTCATTTTTTTCAGTCTTCGATGAGCAACTCAAAATGTACATGCTAAGTTGGCGTGGCGTATCTTTTTGTTTCCCAACAAAAGATTCATCGACGGTACAGCCGAGTTATGCACATGGGCTCGGGTCATTGCATTTTGCCAATTCGGCACTTCCATTTTTGCAGAAAATGACCATTTTTTCTGGAAATACTCCAGCGGAAATGAAGTAAGAAAATATTGTATGAATTGATCATAATGGCGCAGTCGGTAGTGCGGCAGTTTTGCATGAGATGAATTCGATCCCCCAGCATCGTTAAAACTTTTTTGAAAATTTTTGCTCTTTCTCCAAAAGCAACAAAAAATTGAAGTGCAAAAATTGAAAAAAATTTTTTTGACGTGTATAGGTTTCGAACCCGTCCCATAAAACTGATTGGCTATTACGCTACCCAACTGCGCCATTGTGATCGATTTTGTTAGTTTTATAAAAAAATATATATAACTTTTAGAATACCCGAAATACCCACAGCTGTACATTGTGGGAATAATCACTTGATTTCAATTGATACGGTTCTTGAAGGAGACCAAATTGTTGGTCTATGTTTTGTATTTATGGTTGAAGGTGTGTGTTTTAAATATTCCCAAGTATTCGTGTCAATGCACACATTTCGAAAATCAGGATTAGTTAGTACTAATCCTGGTTTTTCCGCCATACGACCACGTAGGGATGCATCAAAAAAGCTATATAAGGATCCACGCTTCTTTTCGTTTCAATGTACACGTTCCAAAAACTAATTCCCCGACCCCGGTAAGATGGCAGGCAACATTAAGTTTTACAAGTCGAAGGTTCGAATCCCCTTAAATAAGTTGGGTCCACAGGTTCGATCCCCGGAGGTGTAAAACTTTTGAAGTTCAAAAAATTCTTTTACAAACAATGGAGCAAAAATTTTTTGCTCCATTGTTTGTAAAAGAATTTTTTTGAAAATACAAATTTTTGCCCTAATGGGATCGAACCTGACGGTCTCAACGTTGCTTAACTTGCCAGATCGGACGGGATCGCTCTTTACCGGGGTCGGGGAATTAGTTTTGGAATTGAGGTTGAAATGGATTATCTTAAATTTACGTATAAAAACAAAATTTAGATCAACCTCAATCACTCTCTCGAAAATCTTCCGAACTGCCAATGAAACGTTTGGAGAGAATCATTCGATTTGGAGATAGTCAACAGGTTCATATTTATTTAAAAGCCAGGAGCTACTACACAGTAGGGGGCACCCATATGAAAAAAATTTTTTTTATTTTTTCTAAAAATGACCCATCTAGGGGTAAAAACATGCGAGGAATCCGAATTTGACATTTTCGAAGCGAAAAAACGCTTTCCCGATTCAGTGAAGGCCTGTGTATTGAAACAAAAATCACATTTCTGCGACTTTTCGTTTCAATACATAGGTCTTCCCCGAATCAGGGAAGCGTTTTTCTCTTGTAAAATGTTAATTCCAGATTCCCCTTTTTACCACTAGAGGGGTTATTTCCAGAAAATAATTTTTGAACATTTTTTCACGTGGATAGTCCCCTCCCCCTATTGTGTAGTAGATCCAAAAGTCATATAGTGCGTTTCCGGAACAGCGTAAAAAGCGCAGCTCGCGTGGTAAAGTGGCTAGGACGTCGGTCTTTCATCTTATAGTCGTTTCCGTGTCAGAGTTAAAATTTTTAATACACCATAGTGCAGTGGATAGAGAAGCCACCGTTCGATCTGGCAAGATAAGCAACGTTGAGACGTTGTCAGGTTCGATCCTCTCTATGGTAAAAATCTTGATTTTTAAGAAAATAATGAAATTTGATCTCGTAGAATTTTTTGAAAATAAACAGTCTTGACCCTAGCAGGATCGAACCTGGCTGTCTCAACGTTGCTTAACTTGCCAGATCGGACAGCTGGCTTCCTTATCCACTGCGTAATGGGGGCTATTAAAAATGTTGAACCTAGTGCAGAAACGGACTATATCCACTTGACCACGTGTTTGCACTTTTTTTCTCTGCTGTGGAAATGAACTTTATGTGTTTAGAGTGTTCATACAGCGCTTGGAGCACCGTCAAAAATTTATTACAAGTCGGATGAAAAGATGCTAATCCAGCGGGGATCGAATTCAGAAAATCTCAAAGATGAGGACAAGCCGGATTTTTTCTTCAATTACTTCACCATGGGAGTGGTAGGTTAAAGTTTAAGACTTTAAAGGAGGGGACCACTTTAGGATCAGATCTCGACCAAAAAAATTTTTTTTTGAAATGGCGGTTCTAGGGGTAAAAAAATGCGAAAAATCGATTGCGCGCACTCCTGAAGCGTGAAAATGCTTCCTTGACCCTGATTCAGGGAAGATGATGGGTGTATTGAAGCGAAAATCAAACATTTTCGGATTTTTGTGAGAAAACCCCAATTCCTTCCCTGAATCAGGGTCAAAGTAGCATTTTCACTTGATGAAGATGTGCGGAATCGATTTTTCACCCTATTTTTACCCCTAGAAGGTCATTTTTCAAAAAAAAATTTTTTGCTGAGAAAGGGCCCTAATTTGCACCCCCTTTAAACCAAAATTTCAAATTTTTTATTTTTATTTCCTGCCAAAATTTGTTGAGTTTGATAGAGCTCGCTTTCTAATAATTATAAACTGGGGGACCGAGCGCTATCGCGCTCGGAGGGGAGAGGAGATTTTCCGATCCGATCTTCGAGCGCCCCGAACGAGATCTCCGTCCTGATCCAATTGCTTCCTAGTGCTTCCGAGCTCTTCTGAGTGCTTACGAATTCTTCCGAGCGCTTCCAAGCGCCTCCAAGTGCTTACGAGTTCTTCCGAGTGCTTATGAGTTCTTTGAGCGCTTCTGAGTACCTCTGAGTTCTTCAGATTGTTTTCGAGCTCTTTCGAGTTCTTTCCAAGCCTCCAAGCGCTTCCGAATTTTCTGATCAAGAGCTTTCGTTCGGACTTGTTTTCAAGTTTTTTCGAATTTTTTTCAATTTTTTCGAACCTACGCCGTAGGTTCGGGGATCGAACCTACGCCTATCAGGATGCAAAGCTACGCCTTTTCCAACTGAGCCATGAAGGCATATAAACAAATTCGTTTATATTTCTGACCACATTCTAAAGCATAAAAGACGAAAATGAAAAAATTGATTTTTTAATTTTTTCAGAAGGGGTACCCCCATGATTTTGGATTCGTTTTTCTTCTCTCACCGAGCCCTATCGATTGGTATAAGCCGTGACGGAATTGGACTTAAGGTGACGGAGATAGCACAAACAGACAGACAGACAGACACACATAGCGCGTTTTATATATAAGGATGTAAAAATTAGTGATCGTCATCTTATTTCTAACTCATAAGTCTTTGTTCGACAAAAAATGACCTTGAATTGATCGGTTCCTCGGATTTCTATGGATGTCTTTTTTTCAAAAAGAAATGATTTCCTGTTATTTCATCTATAAATTGGACTTGCCCCCTTTTTTTAGATCTCTTGTAAACCTGTCAAGCGTATTATTAAAAAGTTATTTTCTACATTTTCTCAAGTTCTGGGACATTTGGGCAATTTAGTTTAGTCGGGATTACAAGGTGTATAAAAAACCAAAATTTAAAAATTTTGAATGATTGATTTTCTCCTCTTGTGCTGTAAATCGAGTGTACTCGGTGTTTTTCGACCATTTTCATTAGTTTTTCTATTTTTAAGGCTGTATTCAAGCATGTCAAAAAAGTTGTCACAAAGTTGTCAAAAAGTTGTCAAAAATGAATAAACACAAAGTCCAACATATCAATGTGCACGTTGCCTGATGCAATAAAAAGTTCCATGGTAGCCAAAAAGTGCTCTTTTAGACTATATAGGACTTTTTGAAACAACTCAAATGTCACTTCGTGCATGTCTCTTTTCAGACTTCGATTTGGCAAAAATTGGAACCATAAATTTCGATTTCGGCGATTCACTACTTGGTTGTTGTTGCTTGAAAATAATTTTTATTGAGCAAATATACAATTTGTTCATACCGAAAATCTCAATAGACAAAAAATATCAATAAGGAAATCTGACAAAGCTGATCAAACATAAAATTTTTTTCTTTTTACAATGCAAAACAAACATATATAAATCATAAATACATGGTGGGCCAAAAAAGTGGCTTTTTGCGATTTTTGGCACCCAGATCGTATAGATTTTCTTTATAACAGAAATTTTTTCACAAAAAGTGATGTTCTACAAAATTGTTCCTGAAATCACGACGGACAACTTTGTAGAACATCACTTTTTGTGAAAAAATTTCTTTTATGAAAAAATCCTGATGAACCGGGAGCAATTTTTTGCCCACCTTGTATAAAAAAACCTATTCCCGTGTCCATCCGTTCGCGCGAGATCTCGGGAACGGTGAATCGGATTGACCTGCGGTCTAATAAGTAATAGGTAGGGCTATATGTACAGGAAAGAGGAAAAAAAATTTGGGGTACACTCTAAAAGAAATTAAAAAATTCAATTTTTTCAATGTTTAAGATTTTTCAAAGGGTCGCCATATCTCGAAATTTTAGCTGCTTTTTTACTTTTCGATATGGGGAACACGATGCTGACGCTATTTTTCAATTTTCAGTTAAGGGGTACACATGTAGGATCCCCTGAGCTACCCAAAAAATATATTCGAAAAATTCATGAAAAATGGAGCATTTTCTGTTTTTACGGCATGTCTCTGAATCGTTGTAGTTTTTGAGATAATCGCGTTTGAAGTTGACGATGTTTGAAATCTGTGTATTACAACGAAAACATGAACCCAGTGAAAATTCGTCCCTGAATCAACAAAAGTTGTGTATTGACGCGAAAATTTCAAACAAATTTCGTTTTTTATCCACGTACGAAAACTGCCAAAAAAACTTTTGAATTTTCGCGGTACTGTTTAAAGGATCAGTCCACAATACACAACTTTTATTGATTCAGGGACGAATTTTCACTGCGTTCATGTTTTCGTTGTAATACACAGATTTCAAAAATCGCTAACTTCAAACGGGATTATCTCAAAACCACAACGAATCAGAACATGCCGTAAAAACAACATTGAAATTTGACGAGTTTAGTGCAAAGAATTCAAAAAAGCTTGTGTATTACAGCGAAAACATGAGCACAAATTCAAACTTCAAGCGCAATTCTCTCAAAAACTACAACGATTCAGAACATACTGTAAAAACAAAAAATGTTCCATTTTTCATGAACTTTCCAAATATATAAATTTTTCATAGTATTTTTTTCCGAGTGGACTAGTGCTTGAAACAGTAATCAATTTGTTCGTGTCCTTTAGTTTTATAGCCTGAAGTGGATAAAGTGTTATAAGTGAAAAAATTTTACAACCCTGTTCTCAAGTTTATGCGCGAAATTCGGACACTTTCCTTATGTCCGACAGGCCATCGCTTTTCTCTCTTTCCCTTCGTTATCCTAACGTGACAAAACGGTTCTCGTCTTCTAGAGCTAAACAAATATTTATCTTTTCAAGCACATTGTAAAAATTATGTGTAAAACTTTCAAATTCTCTCCCACAAGAATTACATGAAAATCACAAAATTGAAGGAAAAAAAATTTTGTTGACTAGAATGCCACAAACATCGATCCTGGCGGTGGTGGAGGTGCTGGTGGAAGTGGTGAACTTGGACACGTTAAAGGTTCACTCATTGCCGAAGTGGTGCCAGATAGGCCACAATCCACCTAAATATTAGGGTAAAAATTGGTGAAAAAAACAAATTTTTGGCTAAAATATCGATAAAAATTCGTTTTTTGTCAAACTTTTGGAGCTACTACAAAACTACATCCGTACCATCTATTTATAAGCCTAAGCCTAGGCTTACAAGTAGATGGTACGGATGTGGTTTTTTAGATTTCAACAAAATAGGAAGGGGCACCCATGTGAAAAAATTTTCAAAAATTTTTTTCCTAGAAATGATCCCTCTAGGGGTAAAAACATGAGAGAAATCGGAATTTGACATTTTCAAAGCGAAAAAACCCTTCCTTGATTCAGGGAAGACCTGTGTATTGAAGCGAAAAGTCGCAAAAATCGCATTTTTGCGACTTTTTGCTTCAATACACTGGCTTTTTCTGAATCAAGGAAGTGTTTTTTGGGTTGGGATGGGACTATAAAAAAATAAAATTTGCATAAAAATTTCACCGGATGCGTTAATCTCGTTCTTGAATGTTCTCTGGTCACATAAGTGCCTTTATATTTTCTATCTTTCCCACAATATAGTAGAGCCAAAATAAGGAAGGCAATTAGGAGGGAAGTGACCACCAGGGCAGCTAAAAAATTTTTGATTGAAAAATTATAAATTGAAAAAAGTGACTACCCAAAAGTAGGACTAGTTCACTAGTTTGAGTTAGGCCATAAGTAGCACCAAAAAGCACGGCACAATCATTTATGTAGTGAACTTTGTGAAGAGGTTGATTCTAAAAAAGTTATGGGTATACTCCAATTAGGCCTAGGCTTAGGCTTAGAGTTAGCCTTAAGCCTGAACTAACCCCTATATAAGGTTGGTCACCCACAGCCTAATGACTATGAGTGACCAATCATATATGTTGTATGCCTCGAAAATGCGCGTAATCGATTCCTCGCCTAGAGAAACCCCTGGTTTTCCGACGAAAATTCGAATTTTTTACATTTTCGCTTCAATAAGTACACACTGCTTTCTCTGAATCAGGGTCAGGAAAGCACTTTCACGCTTCGGGAATGCACGCAATCGATTTTCCGCACAAGGTTACCCCTATATGGGTCCTTTTTAGAAAAAATTTTCTCGTCCAAAAATCATGTAGAACAGTCGCAGAACTGTTCGATCAATCCCCAAAAAATACCTTGAGCAATTGTGGCTTAGCACACAAAGTTCTATCATAGTTCAATTGTATATGATACGAATATCTTTGTAGCATATAATGCTGTAGATTTTGCGTAGCACATCGGCAATCCCAGGGGTTGTCATTCAAATACACTTGTTCAAGTTGACCAATAAAAGATGCAAAAACGGACGGAGTGAAGCTGCTGAAAAATTGTATGGGTATTGAAAATGATCACCACAAAAAGTGATAGATATACTCGAAAATCTTTTGCATTTTACACATTGAATCAGGGAAAATGTATTGAAGCGAAAGACATAAAATTCAAAAAATACAATGTTTTAGCGGCCTGATTTTGTGTAGCCGGGAGGGGGGCAAAATCTTTTGGACGCAAGGGGGAATCGAACCCTTTCTAGTGCCGGTGTTGATACCGAACTTCTTGTCAGCGCACTGGACCACTACACCATGGCGATCACTGATTGACTGTATTGAATTTTGACCTTGAAATGTTCTTCTTAGATTTTCCCGCTAAATACTACAGGGCAAAATTTTTTTGATGCAAGGGGAACCGAACCTTCGTTAGTCCGGTGATGCAGACTCCTCGCACCGGACCACTACACCATGGCGGTTACCGATTGACTCGTATTGAATTTCGATCTAGTGCCAACCGCAACAGTTTTTTTATAGGTTTTTCAAACATGCAGTTCCGGTTTCCCAACTCTACATCCTAGGAAAAAACTTACCTAAATAAATTAAACGACAAGTCCAAAACCCGCATAGAAGGCAATAATTGAAAAACATCTTCAGGCAAATCTTCTAACGAATTTCCCGAGAGATTCAAAAAGTTGAGCTGCCTATATTCATAAGGTAGATTGAGGGGGATGGTTCTCAGCCCATTCGCTGCCATATGCAAATGTGTAAGGCTGGGAAGGTTATAAGTTAGGCGATGGAGGAAGCCACCAAAAGAATTTCCGGACAAGTGAAGGACTTTGAGAGATTGTTGTGCGTGCGCTAAAAATGAATTTTCCATGTTTTTTCCCATATTTATTTTTTTACCTAACATGCTTGCATCGAACTGATCCAAATAATTGAAACTCAAATCCAGTTCGGTCATTTTCGTGTCGGCGAACGCTTCCGGGTGAATAGCCTCTTTGTCGACGCCAAGGAAATTATGTGCGAGGAAAACCTGCGAAATATTGCACCCACAAAAAGAGCAAGCATCTAAGTTTCTGATCTTGTTGTGCGACAGGTTAATGGCCTCCAAAAGTGGGATTGATCCTAAAATTGAAAAATGGCGCACAAAAATGGTATAAGTGTAGTCAAGTTCATCTTAGACTGACTTGTGAAAGGGTTCGACCCCCCCCCCTCCCCAACAGAAGAATTTAAATTTTGAGAATTTTTTGAAAATTTTTATAGACCCCCTAAATTCAGTGACATATAACTTACTTATGGTCTTACTCGGAACATTTGTTAAATTGTTTTCAGCTAGACCAAGTCTTTTCAAATTTGGCAATTTAACAAATTTTAATCTTGAAATTTTTTCATCGTCAAAATTACAAAAATTCAAATCCAATCTCTCCAGGTGTTCAATATCAGAAAACATGTCATTGAGCTGTTTTGGGTCAAGCATATTTCCATCGAGCTAAAAATTTTTTTGACTTAATAAAGTTATGAAAAAATGTGAAAAAGTTTTGGTTAAACAATCAAAATCAAGAAGATTCTATTTTGTTTGTATTTTGAAGCTATGTTAAGCCTAAGCCTAGGTCTAAGTTTAGATCTAATCCTAAGACTAGAAATAAGCCTAAGCCTAGAAATAAGCATAATTCTAAGCCTAGGTCTAAGACTAGACCTAAGCCTAGACCTAAACCTAGGCTTAAGCCTAAGCCTAGGCCTAAGTCTAAACCTAAGCCTAAGCCTAAGCCCAAGCCTAAGCTTAAGCCTAAGTCTGTAAATTCAAAACCACTTATTTTCTTTACAAGTTTTCCGAATTTTTGATAAGTTTAAAAATAAGATAGACCAGGAAAAAATATTGCACTACTTGATACTGAATCCAACCCATGAAAATGAAAGCTGCTAAACTACCAGCTGTTTCAGTATGATTTTTTAAAATTTCATCTGCTATGTGAATTTTTCTTATCCTTCAAAAAATGTATATATTTTTTAATACAAATTTATTGTCCAAAAATAATCATGCATGCCTATTTTTCGGAACCTTTTAATTTTTAATGCAAAAACGAAAGAAACATTTCATGCAAATTCGATTTCCGTTCGGCTTTTGGCGCCTCTCTAGCATCAATAAATTTATGATTATTTTTCGATGAGATGAGAAATTTTCTCGCAAGCCAGAATATAAAAAAAGCAAAAATTTTAACTCGCCTACTGGGTTCGAACCAGCGCTATACATATCAAAAATATTCAAAATAAAAATTTAACGGAAACATTCTAGAACTAAGATTAAAAGATGTAGAAGTTTTAATGAAAATGAAAAACAATTCTTAAGTGGAACTAGGACTTGAACCTTACTAAAATGCGAAGCAAACTCGTTAGCCATTCGGCTATTGCATCTGACACTGATGTAGCTTATTTTGGACTTAGCTTGGGCTTAGGCTTACCTTGTTAGCATAGGCTAAGCTTAGGCTAGGCTTAGCCTAGGCTTAGCCTAGGTTTAGCCTAGGCTTAGCTTGGGCTTAGCCTAGACTTAGGCTAATCCTAGGCTTAACATGGCTTCAAAATACAAACAAGATAGAATCTCTTAATTTTGAACTGTTTTCTTAAAAAATTGAAATAAATGCCTCTAGTTCATGCAACTTTTGAGGTCCTCTTAACAAGTTCATAGCCAAATCGTTGATTTTGTTATGTGCCAGGGATAAGAATTTCAAGGATTTTAGAAAATTAAATGCTCCGGTAGGGAGTACATTGAGATGGTTGTGAGATAAGTCCAAGGATACTAGTGATGACAGGCCGATGAAAGACCTAAAAAATTGATTTTTTTTTAAACTTAAACCCTAACTGACATTTCCCTTTTCCTCTCTGAAAATTTATCCAAATTCTGCACCTGTTCTATGTTTACGCGAAAACCTTACCCCATAAGCAAATGGTCGATACGATTTCCTTGCAAGTTCAGATGTGTTAGCGATTTTAGTCTGACCGATTGGCTTAAAGTTGGAATACCACAATTCACTAGAGCCAGTTTTTTAAGTTGAGTAAAACGGTTCAAATTGTCATTCCATTGAAAGTTATTTGGCTTGGATTTTGGCGCTCGAATTTCTGAAAAAGTTAATGCTTATTTCGAGGGTAGATTTTTCCTCATGGACCAAGGTGTTTTCCGATTTTGAAAAAATATCCTTTTTTGGCTGCGTGCATTTTTTGAATCTCTCCATGACACAGAGTTTACATATAGCCCAGTTTCAGAGAGGCGGGGAGGTTGGCTACGCTACTGGTGGTGGGGGGGGGGATCAGCCTCTCTTCACACATATTCTTGGGGAGGGAGGAGGGTCAACCTTCTCTTGGGCACAGAATCTATGGGTGAGTAGAGATAAGCCCATTGACCCCATTATCCTACCTAACACCCCCACATATCCAGGAATCTTCTCCAAAATTTGTGAGAAATGACTATCATTTAGGCCTCCTTTGTAACAATACACCGTAAAAGTCTCCTTAAATTCTGAAGCCGTCTTTTCACACTCGCATTCTTGGGGACAGTCCAAATTTTGGGAAGAAAAAATTTGATCAAAAAATTGAAGAATTAGCAACAATATTAGTAGAGATATAGATCTTGGCATGGTTGTGTAGATGAATACTATAGGTCAAAAATTAGGTTCCATTTTTCGAAAAATCGGCGAAAAAATTGACCATTGTATAGATTGAAGAAATTTTTTGAATATAGCTATTTTATTATTTAGTTAAAGTATTGCCTAAAATTTTTTTTAAAAATTGAATGAACTATATCACATAGGGTCACAGCAAGATAAAAAATCAAAAAAAATTTGTCCCTGGGCACGGCGGTTTTGTGTGCTAAAGTTGGAGGAGGTTCGAAATTTTACAAAACGAGTCATACCATTCGACTTGTTTTTTCTCGCGGAGACGGGTGGAATAAATACCATAACCTGGGGTTTTCCATCCTGAGCTCATGGCCGAGTGGCTAAAGTGTCAGATTTGCAGTTTATAGGCTAGGGTTCAAATCCCGCTTCGAATTTAAAGTGGTCAAAAAATTGTTTCAATTATTGAAAAGTATCTAGAGATAAAATATGCAAAAATTTTCATGGAATTTAGACAATTTTAAATTCGAAGCGGGACTCGAACCCTAGCCTATAAACTGCAACTCTATCACTTTAGCCACTCGGCCATGGGCTTGGGATGGTACCTACCATGTTATGGTATTCGTTCTATTCGCCCCAAAAATAAGCACACTGCCACTGAACTATTATTTTGTAGACCACAAAATTTAACAAAAATAGACATTTAAACATGCGAAAATGAGAATACAAACATTTGAATGAAAACTGGACTTGTGTGTGAAATCGGTCTTCGCTAAGCTCCGCCCTAAAATTTTCAGCTGGCGAATGGCTCCTAGAGCCGAAATGTCCACAATGGTCAGAGACGGAAGTCTTATTGAGAAGGCTTAGAAAACCTAGGCGGGGGCAAACACATAGTAATTAACATGGACTTAGGTAGAAGGGACTCGTGTTCATATAATTAATTAATCGCCAGGTAATCCTCTGTTTATGGCGGAGGAGGAGGAGAAGCCTGAAAATCAAAAAGTCAAATTGTGAATTAGTATAGGCTTAAAACAGCCTGTAGAATTTTTCTTCAAAATTGATCAAAACTGATCATTCTGTAACAGTCGGTAATGCAGAAGACTTTTCATTTTCAAGGTCGTGTTTGATATCTAGTCGCGTTAAAAAAATTTCCTTTTGGTCTAACTTATTTTTGGACTTATCAAAAATCGAGAAAAATTTTGCAGAAAAGAATGTGATTTTGAATTTACAGACTTAGGTTTAGGCTTAGGATTAGACTTATGTTTAGGTGTAGCCTTAGGTTTAGGCTTAAGATTAGGCTTATGTTTAGGGTCGCCACAAACTATCGTGTCCCCATAAGCAACGGCACAAGCTATCGTACAAAGTCATCGTACGAGTGTAAAATACACTCGTACGACAGACGAAATGGCCACAAGCTATCGTACGAATTTCATACAATGCCATCGTACTGCGTCGTACGATCGTACGACAGCTTGTGGCGATTTCGTCGTACTTTTACGTTAATTTTACGATCTACGATAGCTTGTGAGGCCGTCGTACTTTCGTATGATTGTGCCATGCTCGTAGCGACCCTTAGGCTTATGTTTAGGCTTAGGCTTAGCCTTAGGCTTTGTCTTAGGATTAGGCTTAGCTTTAGGCTTTGGCTTATGTTTATTAGATTTATTTTTAGGCTTAGGTTTAGGCTTAGCCTTTGGCTTAGGCTTACAACTCATATATGTACACCAGGGTGGATGGCGTTATTTTTTAAAAATTTTTCCTTCTACTATAATTTTTTTTTAATTTTTGGTACCAACGATATATTTTTTAATTCTCCGAAAAATAAAAAATTTGAATAAAATCCCAAAATTGATCCAAATTCACTTTTAAAAAATCCCATTTAAAGTCATTTACCTATCAAATTTCATGCATTTTGTTTTTCCTATCCCGCCATTTTGTCCTCTTTGCTCTTATTTATGTATGCATGAAAACGATGCCGACATAGCGGCCAACAAAAAAGCCAGCCAATTTCCGCTGCCCTTTTGAATATTAGGAAACCCGAGTCCAAAGTCAAGTAGGGCTCATGTTGCGTTTAACGGTATATTTGGTCAGCTTAGGTTCGGTAACATATGCATTAGGTAAATAAAAACATTGAGATATACATAAAAACAAGTTTTTCTGTTTCGTTTCAAGTTCGCAAAAAAATTAAAAAATTCGACAAAAATTGAAAAATTCATTACAAAATGAAAAATTCGTCAAAATGAACTGAGTCGATTGGTGACATTCTTTTTTTATTTTTTACCCTTGGATTTTTTTTAATATGGGAATGTGTGAAAAATTCTTAATTTTTCCACTTTTTCAATTTCATACCTATCTATAGCACTTTTCACATTTTCACAAATCCTAAAAAATTCTGAAACTCCCTTCTAACACATATTATATGCCCTAAATTTTTCGTTCTAGCATGACCTCAAAAAATCTCGCCATTTTTCATCCCCAACTCCGGCATTGTCTTGTGGAAATGAGGCGATTCGTTCTCTTTTCCTCCATACAATACCCTCCACTTCACACCTTTCTTCAGTCCATCCCAAAAAAATTTTAGCCGAAAACTCATTTGTCGGCTCTAGAAAAATTGGAAACACAAAAAAGTTACAACCGAGGAAAATTGGAAACGCAAAATCGCCCCCTGGTTGGAATTGCCTGAATATCAAGTGTTTCCAATTTTGCGTTTCCAGTTTTGCGTTTCCAATTTTGCTAGAGTTCATTTGTCATCTTTCTTGCTCGACCTCCAAGAAAAACCACTCTTTCCGGCGGACAAGGCGCGAAAATTGTCTAACATGGCTAAATCAATTGTTTTCGCGGATGAGTTGACAATTTTCGCGGCTAGCATGTTCCTAAATTTATCCAAGTTTGCTAAAAGAAGAGCCGAAAGGCCGCCAAAAAAGAGATCCATCATAATCCTACCGCAACTTCTGGGGTGTCTGGCTATAAATAGAACATCTTTTCTCGACTACAAGTTGGGATGGGCTTCTTAGGAGTGGCTAAGGGAAAGACAACGGCAAAGACATCGAAAAGTGACCCCGATTCAAAATTAGTGGCCATATTTCGCCTAAATGGGCATATTAGGAAACGAGGAAAAAGATATGGGAATTACGAAAAGTTTTGATTTTGAAGATTTTTACGATTTAGACGTCCTCAATAAATATGCATCAATTTGTAAAAGCAATGAGTAACATGATATTTTGACCAATCCAAAAATTGAAAAAAAATTTAATTTCGACTCACCCCCAGCAGGTACAAGCAATGAACATGAGTAACATGGTATGCGTAGAAAAGAGGAAAGATGTACAGACAAGGGTCAAAATTTTAAAAAAATTTCGCCAATCGACTTAGCTTGCCGAGCGCTTCAAAACGAGTACCATATCATGGGGGTTGGGGGGAGGGGAGGTTTGACTCATGGCCGATTGGTTAACGTGCTTAACCTTCATCCATAGAGCGCGGGATCGAGCCCGAGCCCTATGAGTGAAGGCCGAGCATGTTAGCCAATAGGCCATGGTTCAGATCCCCAACCCCCCCCCATGATATGGTATTCATTTTGAAGCGCTCGGTGAGCTGAGTAGATTGACGAAATTTAAAAAAATTCGCCAAAAATTGAAAAATTTGTCAAAAATCGAAAAATTCGATCTTTCAATAAAAGCCATTTTCCGCTAAAAATTGTCAAAAAATGGCTATTTCCCCCTTTCCCAAATTGAAAAATAAATTTTTTAAATATTTTTATATATTATTTTTTGAATCTTTTTCATTTTTCTCGCATTTTCCAAATTATTTATTCAATTTTTCAAACAACTACATGCATATAAAATATTTTCCTAGTCACTTTTCCATCCATCACACTCAAGCAAAACCCATAAGGCCTGTTGAGTGGTTCAACCACCGGGGCATTGCCGGAATAAATGGCTTCCACCAAAAAAGGCGAGGCTGTAATCAATTTTTTGTAGCTGTCCGCGCGTGCCAGTTGTGCAGGTGTTTTTCGTGTGTAACACGATAAAATCTGTCGTTTACGATTCGTATGTAGGGTGTGTGAATGGCTAAAAAAACAGCATTTTTCTTCAAGGTATGAAATATGATAGGGAGATTGAATGTGGCATATTTTTTAGACATGGAATTTTTATGGCCACAATTTTCAAGACTCCCAAAAATTCCTGTTAGAATATTTTGTTAAAGGACCAGTCCAGTCGGAAAAAAGTTGCCACATTTTGTATATATTCGGAAAGTTCATGAAAAATGGAGCAATTTTTGTTTTTATGACACCCTCGGAATTGTTTTAATTTTTGAGATAATTGCATGTGAAGTTTCGTCTGTGTATTACAGCGAAAACATTTGCCTAGCTTTCAAATTCCTGGTTCAATCAAAAGTTGTTTATTGACACGAAAATAATTTGAATTTCTTGAGTATTTAGGAAAAAGTAAATATAGCATTTTTCTCAGCTCAATAAGACGAATAAAATGACACCAAAATTATTCACTTTGCAAATCATTTTGGGTTATTGGAGCGAAAACCCTGAATCATGTTTTCGTTTCAATAACTCAAAATGATTTTCAAAATGAATAATTTTGGTATCATTTTATTCGTCTCATTGAGCTGAGAAGAATGCTATATTTACTTTTTCCTAAATGCTCAAGAAATTCAAATTATTTTCGTGTCAATAGACAACTTTTGATTGAATCAGGAATTTGAAATCTAGGCTTATACACAAACGCAACTTCACAATTTTCTCAACAACTAAAACGATTCAGAGGGTGCCGTAAAAACAGAAATTGCTCCATCTTTCATGAACTTTCCGAATATATACAAATTATGGCAACTTTTTTCCGACTGGACTGGTCCTCTAAGGATATTTAGCTTGCTTTGGCTTAAGTTACACTCTTAAAGGTACTTAGTGCCATATAAAATATCCACATCCATTGACCACTTTCTTGGATTGTTTAGTCTTTCTCACGCATATGGTCAAAGAATTGTTCTTAGCTAGCTCAAATTTGCTAGCCATTAGTCAAAAATTATGGGAATAATTAAATAAAGGGAGAGAATGTAAAAAGTATGGAGTATTTCACGCGAAAGTAAAAAAAAGTTTGGTAACGATGGCGTAGGAGAAAGTGGCGTAAAATTCATGTTGAATAGGTAGGGTTCGATACACGGGGGCCGATTTAGGCTTAAGCTTAGGCTTTCTCTTAAGCTTGTATTTCATTTTTTGGTATCATTTTCATAGAAAAATTGAAAATTTTGAACTCACTATCCAAATTCCAAAAACTTGACTCCAAAATTTCACTCACCCAACTTCCCTACTTTAATTGGCATCATTCACGCCTAATTGACCAGAATTAGGTTATTCAAAAAGCGCTCCTGTTTTCGCACGCGTGTGGCTTGCCGAATACAGGTGTCGTGTTAACTTTTGCACTGGTTGATGACCTTTCTCCTGTATCCGTCCTTCTTGTCCGATCTTGCGGTCAATTCACTCGAATGACCATGAAATTTGGACAGAAAGAAGGAATTACATGAAAAGCCCGTATGAATCTTTTATGTCGATAAGACTATTAACGCCAAGATAAACAGATGGATTTTCATATGAAATGTGTTAATCGACTATGATTTAATTTATGCGCCTATTTTCGAGAATTCCATTAGTTCAACGGGAATCAAATGGAGTTTATTATGAAATTTGAACAATTTGGGAATTTTAAATGGTTTTAGTTCAAGGTTAGGTTAGGCTATTCCCATGGAAATTTTAATGAGCAATTAAAGGACTAGTCCATTAATTTACAATCATATGAAAAATGGTATATTCTGAAAGATCATGAAAAATGGAGCATTTTTTGTTTTTACGGCATATTCTGAAACGTTGTAGTTTTTGAGATAATTGAGTTTGAAATTTTGAATTTGTTACAAGCTCTTCGTTGTAATACACAAATTCAAAAAAGTTTGTGTATTACAACGCAGAGCTTGTAACAAACTCAAAATTTCAAACGCAATTATCTCGAAAACTACAACGATTCAGAAAATGCCGCAAAAACAAAAAATGCTTCATTTTTCATGATCTTTCCGAATATTTAATTTTTCATATGATTGTAAATTACTGGACTGGTTCTTTTAAAAAATTTTTGGCGTCACTTTTAAAAAAATCATCAAATTGGTCGAAACTAGTTTGTCAATTTGGAAACATAATGTTTTTGAGAATCCCGAGGCACGGTGATAGCCGTAGGCAAGAAAGTATGCAGGATCCTTTTTCCATCTGTAATGAAGTGTTTTCCTACTATATCTTCATCGGCTATAAACAAATTAGCCATTTCTAGTTTGATGTGATTCCACACATGTACACTTCCGGCATAGAGTGTTATCGTTTCTTTCTTCGCACCGTTTACAGTTTCTAATTTTATATCTAATGTGTGCATTTTTCGCTTCAATGCACAGGCTTTTCCTGAATCAGAGAAGTGTTTTTTCGCTTCGAAAATGTCAAATTTGGATTCCCCGCATGTTTTTACCCCTAGAGGAGTCGTTTCCAGAAAAAAATTTTCGAAATTAAGTGGCCACCTATAGTGTGAGTCTTGGCTCCCAATATTTGCATGAGAAAATTTCTAAAATCGTGTCTTCCATAAGTACCACGTACAGTCTAAAGAATAGGCATGCAGAGAAACAAAAGAAACACCCTTCAGTCCAGCATCCAGGCGTAGCGTCACATCTGGTGTAACTAGGATGATTATTAGCTTCTTCTCCCAATCGCCTGAATAAAAAATTTCCTAGTTTTTATTTTTCATTTTTTGTGATTTTCACATTTTTGTGCATTAGCAAATCTTTATTACTTGAAGTCGAAGAAATTATCCCATGCCTACCACTTAAACAATTGGCATAAACACAAACAATCGTCAAGATGGCGCTTCCCCATTTTGATATAGGACTTCACACAATTCAAACCTAATCCGGCGGATCTTGAAAGTCCGCGCCGCTTGGGCCAATTAGTCGTCGCCGCTTATTCTTGATCCGACTCTTATGACAACCGACATTTCCTCATTTTAACGGCTAATCACAACCAGAGCAAAACACGCTAATTAGAACATGAATAAATTTTGGATTATCCGATATATACGAAAACGATTATGGAAGTATACTCCATACATGGGCAAGCAGGGGGGACAGAGTCCGAAAAAAAAGAAGTGGGTCCATGTAATTTTGGTCAAAAATTTACGAAGTGGGGTCAAATATAGNCGATTATGGAAGTATACTCCATACATGGGCAAGCAGGGGGACAGAGTCCGAAAAAAAAGAAGTGGGTCCATGTAATTTTGGTCAAAAATTTACGAAGTGGGGTCAAATATAGGCGTTTTTACGAAAAAAATCGACTTTTTTGGCAAAAACATCAGGGGAGACCCTTGTGTATTTTTTCGAATTTTTGGGCAAAGTAAATAGTGGTTTTACAATTTTTCGGCCAATAAGAAGTAGGGGGGGGCAGTCCCCCCTTCCCCCATGTATGGTATACTCTGTTTCCCCCTAAAACAAAAGGCATAGACTCGAATGAAACGAAAGGTTTGAAACGATACGAATGAAACGATCGAATGAAACGATACGAATGAAATGATCTAATGAAACGATTTTCATTTCCAGACGGCATCCGGAAATCGTTCTAAAACGGGTTTGAATTTGCCTGAATATTGACACGAAAACCCTGAATTTCACTCGGCCATGGGAAAACCCCCAAAATCTCATGATATAGTACTCGTTTTGAAGCGTTCGGCGGGCTGAGTAGAATTTTTTTACTTTCCTGCACCTTTTTCCTCTTTGATGCACCGTTTGTGCCCCCTTCCCTACACCACTATCAGGACCCTAGGTTCATAAGAGAGGGTGATCTACTAGTGTTCTCCCNCCTGCACCTTTTTCCTCTTTGATGCACCGTTTGTGCCCCCTTCCCTACACCACTATCAGGACCCTAGGTTCATAAGAGAGGGTGATCTACTAGTGTTCTCCCGTTCACCAATGTTTCTCTCTAAAACTCTAATTGCAAGTCAATTTTGTCGCTCAAATGACTTCACAAGCCTTTGTTTATACGCGTTTCACACCTTGAAACAACTCCTCCACCTTAGGTTGCATTGATGATTTTCAAAGGGAAGGAAAGAATGTTATGTCCGGTATGAAAAGAAGCGTCTCAAAGCACCCTATAATTAGTGGGGGGTAACACAACTCGTGGTTCTCTCTCTCTCGCGTGGGAATGGTGGTGGTCAAAGACTATAGGTTTCGAAAATTTCGACGGCTGTCAAAAAGTTTGACAACAAAATTATCCGTTTCAGGGTTGAAATTTTCTAAATTGTTTTGAGTTATTGAAACGAAAGTTCTGATTCATGTTTTCGTTTCAATAACCCAAAACATTCTTCAAATTCAATAAAAAAACATGAATCAAGCTCATTTGCATTTGGAGAAAAATCCCATATATCATCTGGCGACAAAAATTTATGCGTTTGCATGGACAATTTATGAAATTTTGGATGGATGTATGACCGATTGCTTATGTGGGAAAGAAAAGCGAGCTCGTTTTGGAATCTGGGTTGGCTCGACCAGTTTGGAAACCGATATAAACTCTCAAAAAATGGCGCCAACATTTGTTTTTATGCAAATTTTCGAAAAGCAGCACATTTATCTTGCCTAATCTTCGGGATCATGCTAATCATTCGTCTAATCGTTCCTGTCAACAACCCAACAAACACAATTTGGTCTGCTATCCATCAAGTCAATAATAAATTATTCCATGTAAAGCGTTTGGGTATGGGGGACAGATTGCGCTGCGCGCCTATTTTAGTAGATGCCTTTTCCTGTCATTGATCATCTTTTGTGGTCGAGATTTTGAGGGAAGGGAAAATTTGCATAAACTTATGGTCATTTAAAAAGTTCGTACACATGACAAATTTTTGGAGCGGCAAACAAAATGATGAAGTTAACAAAGAACATTTCATTTTCAAACAAGGATTCGATACCCAACAGTACCAAGTTTTTTTGCATTTTCAACTTGACGCGACTAGGTTTCTAACAACCCTAAAAAATGGAAGTCTGTTGCGCTATAATGATAGACTTGAATAGGATTAGCAAATAAAAATTTCTTTTTTCCTCCACTATGACTAAATTTTAAATTTCAACAAAAAATTTTAAAAAACCAAAAATTGCACAAAATTTTTTTAGGACATCTTGTTCGACTGCATCACCCGGAAAGTACTCAAATTCGTCCTCCATACAAACATTCCAGGGCACTACGACTTTGGCATCTATCATCGATGTAACTTCAGCGTAAAAGCAGGAAGAGAGCCAATTGAGATCACGACTGAATCGAAAGTAAGATTTTTAAGTGCATTGAGTCTGAATCAAAGGCTATCATTATGAATAAGATTATGATAAGCCTAAACCTAAGCCTAAACTTAAGCATAAGCCTAGCCTTAAGCCTATGCTTGAGCCTAACCTTAAAAGACCAATCCAGTAAGTTACGATCATATGAAAAAATGATATATTCGAAAAGATCATGAAAAATGAAGCATTTTTTGTTTTTACGGCATGTTCTGAATCGTTGTAGTTTTCGAGATAATTGCGTTTGAATTTGTTACAAGCTCTTCGTTGTAATACACAAACTTTTTGAATTTGTGTATTACAACGAAGAGCTTGTAACAAATTCAAACGCAATTATCTCGAAAACTACAACGATTCAGAACATGCGTAAAAACAAAAAATGCTCCATTTTTCATGATCTTTCCGAATAATCATTTTTTCATATGGTTGTAGCTTACTGAACTGGTCCTTTAAAAGTTTATTAGTAGGATTCACATATTGAATTATGTAGCATGCTCTATACAAAAAATGCCACAATTTTCATGGTTACCATATGGAACAACATTATACGCATTGGCATTTACTTTTACAGGTGATGCATAGTTAAATAGCTTGATTGAATTATCTGCTGCATCGCTTATGACTGGAAGTGNCATTCATCCCTGCACACAGATTTCATCATAAACCCTAGGGTGTTGTATTCACTCTCCTCTTTCGATAAGATCATTTCCTATCTATCCAACCCACCCATTCAGACTATAATGGCATGAAGACCGATTACCGATTGCATCCCCGCATGACTATTGTCTTTATAAATAGCCTTAAAGTGGCACTCGATGTTGCAAGCTGCCAACCTAGGACGGAAATCATGCTCATAAAAAATGACAGATTTCTTAGCGTTCTTCTTCAGTTTGATGGGAATGCCTATAAGTTGATTTGATAGCTCTTGAACACAATCGCAGCGGGAAATTTTTGTGCTGGGTTTTGGTGGTGGATCTTAATTTTTCAAGAGGTCAAAAATGTAATAAAATATACATATACACAATCAATGGCTAAATTGGTCAAGTGAGGGGAAAATATTGTATTACGATTCGAAGAAGAACATCTGCCTGTTATAAAAAATTTTAAAGCATAATAGTATACTAACACAAATGAAAAAGGTTATGGAAAATTGCTCATAATGGTACAGTTGTTAGAGCTGCAAATTTTCGTTTATAAGAGTTGAGAAAGTATGCAGGAGAAAAAATCTCCATCAAGGTCTAACTTATTTTTGAACTTATCAAAAATTCGGAAAACTTTTAAAGAAAATAAGATGATTTTGAAGATATAGGCTTAGGCTTGGGCTTAATCTTAGGATAAGATTAGTCTTTATCCCAACTCTCAAAATCAAAATATTCAAAGGAAATTGAAAAATATGCGAATTTCAAAAATGCTCTAGGTGTACAATAGTACTATCATAATGTTATTACAGGGTGAGTAAAAAAGTGCATTTTTGTGATTTTCGAGGCCCGAAAAAATTTTTATGATCGGAAAATTTTTTTTACTAAAAATAACCCATATAAGGGTAATTTTATGCGAAAATCGTTGGCGCGCATTCCTGAAGCATGAAAACGCTTCCTTGACCCTGATTCAGGGAATGGATTCGGCGTATTGACGCGAAAATTGAAAAAATTTCTATTTTCGCTCTGAAAACATCCATCTGGGATAATTTTCTTTATTCCTCGACCCAAATTCTTAAAATAGTTATCTAGCCATGCCCACAGGCAATCTCAATTTTAATTTCAAAGACTAAAATTTAATTGAAAATTTTTAATAAGCACTCTCTAGGAGCGCGGTTCTATACAAAAGACAACGCTTTTCCCAGAAACCCCAGTGAGTCTGTAATCCCATTTTTATTACCTCTGTTTCCGCTAAAATTGGTGGGGACGCATCTGTCATTGGTCTTTTCTAAAATTCTAGAGAAACATGGAATTAGTAGTGGTGTTAGATGTTCATGTAACTCAAAGAAAAAATAATAAATTGCAACACTGTATTGCAAATGTAAAAATCAATACCTGGGGTCGCCACTGAGAAATATGAAACTGAGTGTGAAACGAATGACTTTTTTGCGTTTTCGTGCCGAATGGATCGTACTGGCCCACTCTTTGAGGCCTATACAAGCTCACTCCCTGAAGAAGCCTGCTCAGGCTTCGAAGAAGCCTGACAGGCCTCAAAGAAGCTTGCTCAGGGTCAAAAAAGCCTGTTTAGGCCTCGAAGAAGCCTGCTCAGTCCTCAAAGAAGCCTGCTCAGGGTCAAAAAATTTTTTTTGAATAATTTTTTAGCTCGAAGACTTCCGCTCGATTTTCATGAGCGAAGATGGTGACACTCTGGCAAAACCGGTGATACTCAACAAGAACTCTTCAAATGGTGGAGAAAATCCGTTCGGCGCAACTTTTTGCTATGGTACTGACCAAGTGATCGTCGAAGTCATGACCAACTCGCATATTGCCTCGTTGATTTTGTACAAAAATGATATAGAATAAGCATTGATAAGCGAGTCGATTTTTACAAGCAGCTGGAGTCTGCAACAAAAAAATTTGGGAGCTACTACACGATAGAGGGGCCACCCACGAGAAAATTTTCGAAAATTTTTTCTGGAAATGACCCCTTTAGGAGTAAAAACATTCGAGGAATCCGAATTTGACATTTTCGAAGCGAAAAAACGCTTTTCTGATTCAGGGAAAACCTGTGCATTGAAGCGAAAAATCACAAAATGTGATATTGAATACGATTTTTCGACTTTTAGCTTCAATACATAGGTCTTCCCTGAATCAGAAAAGCGTTTTTCGCTTCGAAAATATCAAATTCGGATTCCCCGCATGTTTTTACTCCTAGAGGGGTCATTTCCAGAAAAAATTTTTCACGTGGGTGTCCCCGCTATTGTGTAGTAGCTCCAAAATTTGTGTCTTTCCATTTCACTTATGTAATTTTTGTGTATGAAAAAATTTTTTTGGTATCTTTTTTTATTTTGATCACAACTAGCCTTTTTCACAAGTAGCTTATGTATGATTGTGTAAAAATGTAAATACAAGGTGTCCCAAAAAAAGTGAAATTTTCGTGAACTTTTTCATGAATTTTGGACTCGAAAATTTTCTTCTAAAAATGACCCGGTAACTTGATATGGGGAATCGATTGCGCGCACTCCCGAAGTGTGAAAATGCTTCCTTGGCCCTGATTCAGGGTAGCGTATTGAAGCGAAAATGAAAAGAAATTTATATTTTAACCGGATATCCGACTACCTAGGGTTTTGCTATGCGAGAAATCAATTGCGCGTGTTTTCGAAACATGAAAACGCTTCCCTGGTAAATTGTGATTTTTTATAAACTTTCACTGATCCTTTTTCAATTGAATACACCCACCCTGAATCAGGGGCAAGGAAGCATTTTCACGTTTCGAAAACACGCGCGATCGATTCCCTGGCTAGAAAAACCCATAGATAGCCGGTTTTCCGATCAAAATTCGATTTTTTTTCATTTTCGTTTCAATAAGCTACCCTGAATCAGGGTCAAGGAACCGTTTCCACGTATTGGAAGTGTGCGCAATCGATTCCCCCGCATCAAATTACCCCGGTCAATTTTAGAAAAAAATTTTCGGGTCCAAAATTCATGAAAAAATCACAAAAATTTCACTTTTTTTGGACACCTTATAAATATTTCAATAAAACACTTTAAACATGTCTGTAGGAAACCAAACAAATTGATTAGCCCCTTAAAAAGTTATAAAAAATTTTCAATTTTTCCTATAAAGATTTACACGGTGAGGCAAAAAAGTGTAATATTGAGATTTTTACATGAACACTCGGAAAAAATTCTATGTATTTCGACTTTTTCGCCTGTCGACGTTTTTTTTTGGTCGACAGTAACCTTTGGGACCAATTCGTATTTTGGGGCCCAGTACCCCCTGCTTGCCCATGTATGGTCACACATGTCAAGATCCTAGCACTTTTAAAGATCTTATTAGTTTGTATAGTTTATTTAAAATATATTTAAAAAATACAAAATTAAGTAATTTTATTTCTTTCGTTTACAGCATGTATTGGCCTAAAAATGTATATTAAAATAAGACTAGCTGGAGTCAGGCGCGCATTAGATTAATGAAATAACATTTGAATAAAGCGATGTCGACCATGCACCTCATGGGGCACTTTGGCGTTACCTTAGGGCACTTTAGGGGCACCTTGGGTCACTTTGGGGCACTTTGTGGGAACCTTAGAGTACTTTGAGGCACCTTGAGGCACATTGAGACACTTAAGGAGCATCTTTGGTGCATCTTGAGGCATTTGAGGGCACTTTGGGGCACCTAGGGAGATTTTGGAAGGCACCTTGGGTCACTTTAGAAGCACTTTGGGTAACTTCCGGGGAACTTTGGGTTACTTTGAAGCACTTTGGGAGCACCTTGGGGAACTTTGGGTGCACTTTGGGGAACCTTGGGGCACCTTGGGACACTTTGGTGGCACCTTGAGGAACTTTGGGGGCACCTTGTGGTCTTTGGAGAACCTTGGGGGCACTTTGGTGGCACCTTAGGGCTCTTTGGTGGTACCTTGGGACACTTTGGAACACCTTGTGGAACTTTGGGGTCACTTTGGAGAACCTTGGGGCTCTTTGTGTGACTTTGGTAGCACATTGGGGACACTTTGGGGGCACATACGGACACTTTGAGGGTCCTTGGAGACACCTTAGGGCGACCCTGGAACAGGGTAGAGGGTACTTCAAGATTTTGGTGTCGATGAACTCCTCTCATCGAGCTTAGTCGATTGGCATCGGTTTTGAACTGATTGGATTTAAGGGAAAAGTTTTGCGAACAGACAAACGGACCCACATCAGAAGAGTAACTAAGAAAGATTAAAAACTCACATTCGGATCCCATAGATGACATATAATTCTGTAGTATGAGCCAGCAAAAAGCCGATCTCTTTCTTCGACATTTGTTGTATAAAGATGATCTGAATAATTAAAAACCACTATAGTATTTTTGTGATCGTAACAAACTTGTTGTTGGTGGTTCGACGTTTCGAGTCAACACAAATTCATACAGAGGAACTGCAGCACCACATTCAACCGCGGTTGGAGAACAATACCCTAATGTCTCCGACTCAACAAAGTTGATATCTGATCGATAACGATCTAGCTCAGTTTGATCAACCGCGAGAAGGAGATCGCCTAAAATAAAAATGTTTTATTATTAAAGGAGAGGGGTCCAACTTACGGCCGGATAGAAAATTTTTTAACAAGTGACCCTCTAGGGTAATTTTATGCGGGGAATCGATTGCGCGCATTCCCGAACCTTGAAAACGCTTCCTTGACCCTGATTCAGAGAAGGAATCGGTGTATTGAAGCGAAAATAAAACATTTTCGGATTTTTATGAAAAAACCGTCGATTCTTAGGTTTTTCTAGACGGGGAATCGATTGCGCGCACTCCTAAACCGTGAAAACACTTCCTTGACCCTGCTCAGGGAAAACCCAAAAAATCGCTAAACGTTTGGTCCGAAAATGTCTTATTTTCGCTTCAATACATGATTCCTTCCCTGAATCAGGGTCAAAGAAGCGTTTTCATGGTTCAGGAGTGCGCAAAATCGATTCCCCGCATAAAATTAGACCTAGAAAGGTCCGTTTTAGAAAAAAATTTTTTCGCGTTTTTTTGATAATACGCCATAAATGTTACCCCCTTTAATTTTTGAAAAAGTTACTATTCCTACGATCCATGAAAGAAATCAAAGGCTTGATGTCTTTATAGACTTGATTTAACGTTTGATATCCTTTTAAAGAAATGACATGACCAGCAATTCCTATAAAAGTCTAAGTGTTGACCTTTTTTTACTAAATACCTTCGTCGGCACAAGGATAATTCTGTTGTAACGTATAAACATTATTGACACGTGCTGGATCGCCTCCTTCACCACAATGACAACAACGTCGATAGATAGGTGCTAGATATGGAGATAATGGTTGACAATATGGCAAATGCTCGATCGGAATCGCTAGAAAAGTCGATTAACGAATACATGATCGTTGATCACAAACATGCACAAGGGGTGGCAGTGCCGTAACCGGGAATTTTTTTAGGGGGTAAAACACCAAAAGGGGCCATCCATAAATTACATTTTCAAAGAGGGAGTGGGGGGTCAGCCAAAATCTAACGGTCAATCAAAATTTCATCCAAAAATCAAGGAAAATGCGAGGGGGTCTGATTTTTTGTATGTGTAATTTTCGTGCGGTATTGTATCAGAACTTTTAAGAAATCAAAATAGACTACAGGGTGTATAAAAAGTTGTACATTGAAACGAAAAGAAATATAGATCCTTATATAGCGTTTTTGATGCATCCCTGCGTGGTCGTATAACGGGAAAATCAGGATTAGTTAGTACTATTAGTACTACTAATCCTTATTTTTCCGCCATACGACCACGCAGGGATGCATAAAAAATCTATATAAGAACCCACGTTTCTTTTCGTTTCAATGTACACGTTGCCTGATTCAATAAAAAGTTCCGCGTTAGCAAAAAAACTTTTCGACTATACTTGTGCATGTATGCTTTATCATTACTTTGGTTATCGTTTTCATCGGATTCTCGGAATATTTCTTGTTTTTGAGTCGATGTTAATTCAGTTAAAACGACTCGTCTATATAAAAGTTGACCTCTCGATTCTAAGGCTTTGGTGTTAATCCGATACAAGTTCATTGACTTTTGTTCGAATTTTTCACCATTCCATTTTACGTTGAACTTTTTTTCGTTAATAAAATGTAGTAATTCGTCTTTGGAAACATCATATCTGTCATAACTAAAAAATGTTTGCTTTTTGTTGTGATATGATGATTGTTCGGTTTGAACGGAACGTAAATATATTCAAAGCTATTGTGGATCAGGGGGGTCACCCGAGGGTCAAAAATCGAAAAAAATTTTCTAAAATTGTTAAAAAATGACATATTTAGGGGTAATTTTATGCAAAAAATCGATTGCGCGCATTCCCGAATCGTGAAAACCTTTGTTTGACCCTTAACAATTGAAAAATACGTATTTTTCACGCTTCAGGAATACGCACAATCGATTTTTCGTATAAAATTACCCCTAAATATGTCATTAAAAAAATTTTTTTGACCCTGGGGCATACCTGGGCAGAGGGGGACCATATTTTCCAAAAATTTACGGAGGTATAGGGGCAAATCCGAAAAATTTAGGGGGGTCCATTATCTACCCCCAAATTGACGACCAAAAAGGTCGCTATACATTTTTATTTTTTACTACCTTTTTCCCCCCCCCCCCCCACGAACTTTAGTACCTTTACCCGAGCCCCCCTTCCTAGAGTTGATGAATAGAAAAGGTCGCCAAGTTTTTTACGGGGAGTCTATTTCTGGACCCCCTGTCCAGATATGCCCTGGAGTGACCCCCCCTGATCTACAATAGCTCCATATATTCTTTTCAGGATTGTCTAGATTTCAGTCATTTTTGATCGACCCTTACGTTTCATTATAATCACTGTTCGATCCAGTTTCACTTCCAGAGGATGATCCGCTACTGCTTCTACTAAATAACCCAAAAAATCCACCACTCGAACCACCCGAACCACCATTTGAATTTTTAGCATAATTTGATTTAACGTCCGATATATACTTATTTTCTTTCTTATCGTCAAATTTGAAATGGCTTGTATTTTCATCATGAGTGAAAATTTCGTTGGCGTATTCGGTGATAATGTCTGGTCGAGTAAAGATGTCGTTCCAGAAGACGGAATTCCATTCATCCCCCAGCACCTCTGTGCTTTGTACCTAGAAAATATCGAATTGCATTTTTTGCAAATCCTTAAATATTAAACGCGCTATGTGTGTCTGTTTGTGCTAACTCCGTCACCTTAAGTCAAATGTCCGTCACGGCCTATACCAATCGATAGGGCTCGGTAAGAGAAGAAAAATGACACCAAAATCATGGAGGTACCCTTCAAGGAAAATTTTTTAGCCCCATATCATGTTTTATGTAAGTCTTATAGTTGAAATTTAATGACATAGATTCAGAAGCTCACGTGGTCGAGTGGCTAAGACTCTCGTCTCGTAGCAATTTATCTCAGGTTCGATTCCCTTTCGTGTTCGAGCAGCCCGAGTGCTCGGATCGGAAAATCTCCTTTCTCCTTCGAGCGCGATAGCGCTCGGCCCCCCAGTTTATTACCTTTTGATCACTGATAACACCTAACATTTCATTTATGATATTTTCTTCTTCTCCAGAAGGAATATAGTCTGACGTGATTTGATCATTAGTTAAAATGGTGTGAGTGATATTCCTTGCTAGTTTGTTTTTGTCGGTAGAAGTTAAATAGACGATCCCTAAAGAATTATCTCATAATTTATTTCAAAAACTTGTTAGGATACCATCCTGGCTGACTTCATTGTTCAAAAATGCGAAAAACTCCGTTTTCGCTACCAAATCTCCAGTAATATTGAGTGTTCGAGTAGCTTGTTGATCCGAAAGTATTGTGAATTCAATCACAAGTTTTGTATTTGATAGAAATTCTCTCGGGCTTTGTATCGAATCATTGTACTAAAACTTTGAAAAATGATTTTTCTCGATTGAAATTATACCATTTGTTCACAAATTTCCGGATATTTTGTGTATAACTCGAATACAATGTTATTCGGTTGAGTCATGAATGATCTCCATCCCAGCTCGACTTCTATATCTTTTAGACCAACACTGTCGGAATTGAGCCTCAACTAGAAAAGAAAAGATTCGATTGGTTATAAAAAGAGATTACCATCTGCATCGGAAGAGGCAATATGTCATTTGTATCTACACCGTAGTATCCTTTTCGTTCGAGCTCGTTTTTCACTTTTAGTGCCGTATTATGATCCCATACTTTGATTGAAAAACGAAATATGTGTCGTTCGAATTCGTAATATTTGTCGGGAAGGCAGTGGATTGAATTGTTTTCGAGTTCGAACAAGGGTGTTACATAATATCTAAACTATATGATCGCTCGTCTGGATTGTCGGAACTAGTATTAAACACGCTATATGTGCCTGTCTGTTTATCTGTTTGTGCTATCTCCGTCACCTTGAAGGACCAGTCCAGTAATTTACAACCATATGAAAAATGATATATTCGGAAAGATCATGAAAAATGGAGCATTTTTTGTTTTTACGGCATGTTCTGAATCGTTGTAGTT